>KZ652297.1:44232-68527 GCA_001010745.2 Gerris buenoi
AGATTGGCCAACCTCTCTGGGGGAAAAAATAAAGCCACTAGGTCTGTTGATTGGGGTGGGGCAGCGTTTATCCAGATGGCCTCTCCCCTCCACTAGAGACATTTATCTTTGCCTAGTTGGCCCGACCTTTTGTCCGGGAAAATCTCAAGCTCTCATTGGCTCGTCCCCCCATTTGCTATTTTTTCCCGCGCTGTCAACGCACTAACTCTAGTTGTTCCATTACTGTAAAGTTGGATTAGTTAGTAGACCAAAAATTAAGTTGATCTTAGCTTGTCTCTGGATAGGTTAGTTATTCAAATATATTTTAAAATTAAAGTGATCACATATCAAGTGACAACCTAAAATAATTTTAATTTTTGGTCTACTTACTAATTGTGTGCTCAGAATCATGAAAATCGCACTATCCATCAAAATTTGCGTGACATGCCACCGCTCTTCAACGTTTTTTTTTAAATGCCCATTGCCAAACTATGTCCCGCAGGCGAACTTAGCTGACCTCATATTCTTGAAAGGCACCAAGAGATTAACTTATACACAACATTCTAGCTCGATGTTTGTGAGACACTTTTTTGCACGCTATCTCCTGGACAATTATGCTAAAGTCCGTATGCATTTATATGACGTAATGATTTTAGACGATTTAATAGTGCATTTTTAGACTATTAAAACAATAATTAAAAATCGGTCCAATTAATCGAACAAAACTTTCTTACATAGATGCTGCATTTAAATCCCATATATCTCATTTAATTTATTTATTTTTAAACACAACTAAAAAGTTATCAATGGGTTATTATTGCTTTTTGTTTTTGATTTTCAAAAAATCAGATTTATTTTCATCAATATCTTAAACACTAGGTATATATATTCTGAGAAATCGACTAACACCCTATGATTCGTATTTATGTGGTCTACATTTATTTAAAAAAATAAAAAATAATAATCAAAATCCTCGGAGCCATTTTCGAGAAATATGTTTTTTAGTCTGCTACTTTTTAGTTTTCTCTACAGACAAAACTTATTAAAACTACTTCTTTTTACTCAGGGCTCAGGGTACCTCAAAACGTGTATATTCATCAAAATCTCAAAATTGAATTTTTGCGCCATTCCAATACTTTCTCGTCATACATCCAAAGTATATGAGAAAGTAAAAAGCGAAAAAGAGCGAAAAAATAAAATAAGAAACTCCTGATTGAAAACCACAGATTTCCAAGCAAAGTTGTAAATAATTTTTAATTTCAATAAAGCGGTGAACCTTGAGATAGAAGAAGGGCATTATGGCCTTCAAGTATTTTGTAAAGGTAGTCAAAAGAGTTTGCTGCATGAATGGTATTTACAGCTAATAATATGTGAGATGTAAGAGAAAATCTGAGCAATGCAAATAATACATAATACAATGACTACAACACAAGAAAACGAAATTATTGTCCAAAACCAAATTGAGTTAGACAAGTTAATTTCTAATATAGAAGTTCCAATACTTCTTAAGATTGTCACTCCCCTATGACTTTTGGAATATAATTAATTATTTATACACTCCTTTGTCTAAATAACTATTAAGACAAAGGAATGTTTAGTTCAATGTATGGGACAAAGGAATATCACACTTTTGATTTTACAAGGGGAGTAAAACAAGAGTCTAAGAAGAACGTTCCGCATACCTTCTTCAAATGGTTACTCCCTTTTGATTTTATAAGGGAAGTAACAGCATAAAGAAGTGCCGAAGTTCCTTTTTCCTATCAAATTTCAGCAACTTTCCATTATTAAATTTTTAATAGTAAAGTAGAGTAAAATAAAATAATTATAAAAAGGAAAAATAAAACACAATAACATAAATAAATTACAATTATTAATTAAAACCCACCAGAACATGTATAGCGTTTCCTCTCATATTATAGTGAATCACTAAGAAGGGCTATTTTGATCTGATCTTGCATATCTGATTTAAAATCTGTGTAATTTATGAGAGTCAACAGTCAAACCTGAAATCATCAATATCATCTGATGATAAAATCCTCTTCTAAGAAAGGATTTATAGATACGGCCACTTTTATTTAAGATGCTATTTATATATATTTTAGCCACGTCTTTAGATTGATACTCCCTTTATAAAAACAGAAAGATATTCATTTGTCCCAAAGTATATTGATATTGGACTAAATATCCCTTTGTCTTAATAGTTATTTAGTCTGTCATTTATATTCCAAAAATACATAGAGGAGAGAAATAATCTAAAGAAGTAGGTACACTATTTTATATAATATGAGTATTTTTATAAATGTAATTTCTTTTTTTATTGTAATACCCAATACCCTGGCACCAATGAGAATAAAATCTAGAAATTTGACACTAGTCTTCCTTACGCATTATTTTTAACATAGGTCATACGTTCTTTTTTATAAATTAGAACGAATTTGTCATTTGTCCTTATATAATTTGTAAACTCAAGTATTCTACCATTTAACTACATACTACTTTATGTGTTTCTTACATTGTAATTATCCCGTTTTGGAAAAAAAGAACTTTAAAGAAAGTTCACAGCCTTGCTTGTCAAGTTGTTAAAAGTTTAAAATATTTATAAAAGTGTTTTAACCTTCCATTTTTTATATATATATATATATTTTTTTAGCTTTAANATCATAGAAAAGTGGTTAAGTGGTTAAACATTAGCAGATTTTACTGTATTGTGATAACTAATTGTTTGAATAAATAAAATTAACAAAAACTGATTTTTGTTGCAGCCTTGAAGGCAGAAAATCGTCGCAGGCTGCTGGAATGATCTTCGACCCCCGTGATGATTCACTCTACTTCTCGCCTGTCTCTGAGGAAGCTGTTGTCTCCTGGATACCCGGGACTCACTCACCCAGGTATGTCACTTAAATAATTTTCATTTAATAAGGAGTACTATAGTATAGTTGTTGTGGATTGCAGTACTGTGTAGATATCGCTTCCGATTTTTTTTCTAAAAATAAACATATATTTCAATTAGCACAATATATATAAATTGTTTTTGGTCTGAGAAAAATAAGTTAGTTTGAACGTCCAGAAGAGAGACACATTGAAGTTAAAAACGACTCATTTGAAATTTAAAAATGATTTTATCTTTAATCTATTATAGGATTATAATCTTTAGTCTTTTAGTTTACTAGTTGAAGAAGTTTTACCACAAATATTTACCTAATCTGAAGATCTCCTAGATCTGTTTTGGCTAAACTGAATGCTGTAATTAGTATAGAAGTGTTCTACCATTTAACTATATACTACTTTATGTGTTTCTTACATTGTAATTATCCCGTTTTGGAAAAAAAAGAGCTTTAAAGAAAGTTCACAGCCTTGCTTGTCAAGTTGTTAAAAGTTTAAAATATTTATAAAAGTGTTTTAACCTTCCATTTTTTATATATATATATATATTTTTTTAGCTTTAATTACGTTTACAACTCTATACACTGCAGTAAAAACAAAATTATTTTCAATTAAATTTGAATTCTTAGTACGATTTATTAAAATATTATTTAAGAAAAAATTGGATAAAAAACCCTCTCATTTATTTATTAATGTGTAACTGAATCTAATTGATCCGTATTTACTATTTCATAAAAATAATGAATTGTTAATCTGCAGACATTCGACATTCATTATCTTATTTTTAGTCTTTCCCTATTGACTATAATAATGAATGAATGTCCTTCATACTTATGCTGGCGCCTAGTCTTTAAAATATTTAAATTTGAATGGCGTCAATTATATTTTTAGTCAAATAATACTCTGACTGTACATAACCTTTTTTATGTTAGAACTAAAATAAATGTTTGACCTTTAAAACCTTTTCTGGCCTTTATGGATAATTGAATATTGTAAAAAAGTATATGAAATCAAACTGTTTTGAGCCTGTATTTTGAATTGGCTCGATTTAGAACAATTCTTTTAACAGCGTACAAAAAAATAAAACACATACTTTCAATACAATTTACTTATGATAGAGCAGGTTGTATCCAACATCCTAGTACCGTAGACTTGAACTCCTGATGAGAATAATTTTTCTATTATCTGGTTGACTAGTCGGGTCACGAAGGTAAATGTCAATAAAAAGAGACGGGCACGATCATAACTAAATAACGGAGTGTATTCCTCTCATCTCTTGTAAAAATTACGTTCCATTCTTACCAAAAGGAGGGAAAATATTTCATTTATATCTATATTTATTGTTAGGTAACTAGCAAAAATTAAGTTAAGTAGACTACAGTAATGGAACAACTAGACTTAGTGCGTTGACAGCGCGGGAAATTGAGTGACACACAGATTGGCCAACCTCTCTGGGGGAAAAAATAAAGCCACTAGGTCTGTTGATAGGGGTGGGGCAGCGTTTATCCAGATGGCCTCTCCCCTCCGCTAGAGACATTTATCTTTGCCTAGTTGGCCCGACCTTTTGTCCGGGAAANTAATTATTTATACACTCCTTTGTCTAAATAACTATTAAGACAAAGGAATGTTTAGTTCAATGTATGGGACAAAGGAATATCACACTTTTGATTTTACAAGGGGAGTAAAACAAGAGTCTAAGAAGAACGTTCCGCATACCTTCTTCATATGGTTACTCTCTTTTGATTTTATAAGGGAAGTAACAGCATTAAGAAGTGCCGAAGTTCCTTTTTCCTATCAAATTTCAGCACCTTTCCATTATTAAATTTTTGAATAGTAAAGTAGAGTAAAATAAAATAATTATAAAAAGGAAAAATAAAACACAATAACATAAATAAATTACAATTATTAATTAAAACCCACCAGAACATGTATAGCGTTTCCTCTCATATTATAGTGAATCACTAAGAAGGGATATTTTGATCTAATCTTGCGTATCTGATTTAAAATCGGTGTATTTTATGAGAGTCAACAGTCAAACCTGAAATCATCAATATCATCTGATGATAAAATCCTCTTCTAAGAAAGGATTTATAGATACGGCCACTTTTATTTAAGATGCTATTTATATATATTTTAGCCACGTCTTTAGATTGATACTCCCTTTATAAAAACAGAAAGATATTCATTTGTCCCAAAGTATATTGATATTGGACTAAATATCCCTTTGTCTTAATAGTTATTTAGTCTGTCATTTATATTCCAAAAATACATAGAGGAGAGAAATAATCTAAAGAAGTAGGTACACTATTTTATATAATATGAGTATTTTTATAAATGTAATTTCTTTTTTTATTGTAATACCCAATACCCTGAGAACATGTATAGCGTTTCCTCTCATATTATAGTGAATCACTAAGAAGGGATATTTTGATCTAATCTTGCGTATCTGATTTAAAATCGGTGTATTTTATGAGAGTCAACAGTCAAACGTGAACTTAAGTTGATCTTAGCTTGTCTCTGGATAGGTTAGTTATTCAAATATATTTTAAAATTAAAGTGATCACATATCAAGTGACAACCTAAAATAATTTTAATTTTTGGTCTACTTACTAATTGTGTGCTCAGAATCATGAAAATCGCACTATCCATCAAAATTTGCGTGACATGCCACCGCTCTTCAACGTTTTTTTTTAAATGCCCATTGCCAAACTATGTCCCGCAGGCGAACTTAGCTGACCTCATATTCTTGAAAGGCACCAAGAGATTAACTTATACACAACATTCTAGCTCGATGTTTGTGAGACACTTTTTTGCACGCTATCTCCTGGACAATTATGCTAAAGTCCGTATGCATTTATATGACGTAATGATTTTAGACGATTTAATAGTGCATTTTTAGACTATTAAAACAATAATTAAAAATCGGTCCAATTAATCGAACAAAACTTTCTTACATAGATGCTGCATTTAAATCCCATATATCTCATTTAATTTATTTATTTTTAAACACAACTAAAAAGTTATCAATGGGTTATTATTGCTTTTTGTTTTTGATTTTCAAAAAATCAGATTTATTTTCATCAATATCTTAAACACTAGGTATATATATTCTGAGAAATCGACTAACACCCTATGATTCGTATTTATGTGGTCTACATTTATTTAAAAAAATAAAAAATAATAATCAAAATCCTCGGAGCCATTAATAGATTTAACTTCTGTTTCCACACAAATCACAACACTGGTAATAAATAATATCAGCATAAATTGCTGGAACCAATCTTTATAAATCATATCAAATTTTTTAATTTTACAAAAAAATTAAGTTTATTCTGTTTAAATTATTCTAAACTCAATCTAAAATCGTTAATTTCTTCTCTCCCATTGTTACACTATTTTAAAAAGTTAATCTCAGATTCAAATTATACATCACACTTTTATTCTTAGCCTTTGTTTATGAAGGTTATTTCAATTCTTTAATTTTTTTCTGTCACCTAACTTGGCCTAAAATAAATGTTTGACCTTTTAAACCTTTTCTGGCCTTTATGGATAATTGAATATTGTAAAAAAGTATATGAAATCAAACTGTTTTGAGCCTGTATTTTGAATTGGCTCGATTTAGAACAATTCTTTTAACAGCGTACAAAAAAATAAAACACATACTTTCAATACAATTTACTTATGATAGAGCAGGTTGTATCCAACATCCTAGTACCGTAGACTTGAACTCCTGATGAGAATAATTTTTCTATTATCTGGTTGACTAGTCGGGTCACGAAGGTAAATGTCAATAAAAAGAGACGGGCACGATCATAACTAAATAACGGAGTGTATTCCTCTCATCTCTTGTAAAAATTACGTTCCATTCTTACCAAAAGGAGGGAAAATATTTCATTTATATCTATATTTATTGTTAGGTAACTAGCAAAAATTAAGTTAAGTAGACTACAGTAATGGAACAACTAGACTTAGTGCGTTGACAGCGCGGGAAATTGAGTGACACACAGATTGGCCAACCTCTCTGGGGGAAAAAATAAAGCCACTAGGTCTGTTGATAGGGGTGGGGCAGCGTTTATCCAGATGGCCTCTCCCCTCCACTAGAGACATTTATCTTTGCCTAGTTGGCCCGACCTTTTGTCCGGGAAAATCTCAAGCTCTCATTGGCTCGTCCCCCCATTTGCTATTTTTTCCCGCGCTGTCAACGCACTAACTCTAGTTGTTCCATTACTGTAAAGTTGTATTAGTTAGTAGACCAAAAATTAAGTTGATCTTAGCTTGTCTCTGGATAGGTTAGTTATTCAAATATATTTTAAAATTAAAGTGATCACATATCAAGTGACAACCTAAAATAATTTTAATTTTTGGTCTACTTACTAATTGTGTGCTCAGAATCATGAAAATCGCACTATCCATCAAAATTTGCGTGACATGCCACCGCTCTTCAACGTTTTTTTTTAAATGCCCATTGCCAAACTATGTCCCGCAGGCGAACTTAGCTGACCTCATATTCTTGAAAGGCACCAAGAGATTAACTTATACACAACATTCTAGCTCGATGTTTGTGAGACACTTTTTTGCACGCTATCTCCTGGACAATTATGCTAAAGTCCGTATGCATTTATATGACGTAATGATTTTAGACGATTTAATAGTGCATTTTTAGACTATTAAAACAATAATTAAAAATCGGTCCAATTAATCGAACAAAACTTTCTTACATAGATGCTGCATTTAAATCCCATATATCTCATTTAATTTATTTATTTTTAAACACAACTAAAAAGTTATCAATGGGTTATTATTGCTTTTTGTTTTTGATTTTCAAAAAATCAGATTTATTTTCATCAATATCTTAAACACTAGGTATATATATCCTGAGAAATCGACTAACACCCTTTGATTCGTATTTATGTGGTCTACATTTATTTAAAAAAATAAAAAATAATAATCAAAATCCTCGGAGCCATTTTCGAGAAATATGTTTTTTAGTCTGCTACTTTTTAGTTTTCTCTACAGACAAAACTTATTAAAACTACTTCTTTTTACTCAGGGCTCAGGGTACCTCAAAACGTGTATATTCATCAAAATCTCAAAATTGAATTTTTGCGCCATTCCAATACTTTCTCGTCATACATCCAAAGTATATGANTACACACTAGATGTGTTGTCTACCTACACAGGCAATAGGTGTATAAAGAGGCCGACCCGTTCTGTAATGACCTAATATTGTGTTTATTGAGAAAACAATAATAATTGATTTTTAACTGATTAGTAAACCTGAAAATTTGATTTTTGTAGTGCAGATTGAAAATAAAGTTCCGAGATATTTGAAAAAAGATTTCTTCATCTTCTGAGAATTATTTGTTGGTTTGTGAAGGTTTGTAATATCAGTGTAACATGGAATGTTAACATAACATGTCCCACTGCCTAAAGTGAAGACGGTTTTTAGGTTTTTACACTAAAAATACAGGGGAAGAAGACATTTTTTCCACTCGGGAGGCATGAGTCCGTGATTCATTAGTGTAAAAACATTAGGTTTTATGGTTTCGAGGATATCCTAGAAACCCTCATGCTTTTGGTAGTTCGTCCGTCCATAGTAACAGGAAAAATATTGCGAACTTAAACACTAAAAGGGAGCCAGGATGGCCGAGGTGCTAAAAACTCCGCGAAGCTATCACTGAGTCGAGGCAACTCGAGGTCGTGGGTTCGATCCCCTGCCATGATACTCTGAATTGCATCAATGAATCGCGGACGGTGCAGGGCGAGGGACTCCCTTTATGGGGACTCTTCCCCCACTCTTTGATGTGGGTCCGATCCATGTCATGATGATGTAATTGGTATCTATGGTTCGAGGACGGAGCAGGGCGAGGGACACTCTATAAGAGGACTCTTCCCCCACGCTTTGACGCTCGCTTATATAGCTTACTAATGACCACACCATACTCGCTTCGGCAGTAAATGTATGATGTGTGAAGTAACTGGAACTCTCCACCACGGGGCGTAAAAAGGGCCTGAGTGATGGCCTAGTTGCAAGGTTCGAACAAGTGGTTCGTCCTACCCGTTCTAGTAGGAAGTACTAGACTACTACTACAACTACTAAACACTAAACAATTCTTCTATCAGCGAGCAATTGAAAACTGATCGCTATATTTTAAATTTTTTTGTAATTTATAAGTAAAGGGTATCACTTGAAAGGTATTAAAATTTGGATTACAAATATACATTTATCGCGTTCCCAAAATGGTGGTCATTACCCCTAAAAAAGGCAAATAAGTGTTTACCTAAGAAGTTAAAGAAGAATATTTGCACACTTTGCTTCTCCAAATTGCAACTTTTTATACATATTTTAGTAAAAAAAAGAGTAAATAAATAAATAATAATAATATAGGATATATGAATGTTTATGACTGAAGAACCCATTTAGTATCTTGCTGACAAGCATTTGAATCGGTAAAGAAATGAGACATGTTTCCTGGCTATAGTCGCTTGTGTTTTTAGCGAAAAAGCCGTCTACATGAAAATATTTATAGTGAACAGCAATTGATGGACAATGAACCAGGTCCAAATTGATTTCAGTAAATAAAGTGACCTCCAAGGGACTAACTAAAAGAGGCCACCTCACTAAAATTGCCATATTGGATCATAGAAAAGTGGTTAAGTGGTTAAAAATTAGCAGATTTTACTGTATTGTGATAACTAATTGTTTGAATAAATAAAATTAACAAAAACTGATTTTTGTTGCAGCCTTGAAGGCAGAAAATCGTCGCAGGCTGCTGGAATGATCTTCGACCCCCGTGATGATTCACTCTACTTCTCGCCTGTCTCTGAGGAAGCTGTTGTCTCCTGGATACCCGGGACTCACTCACCCAGGTATGTCACTTAAATAATTTTCATTTAATAAGGAGTACTAGTATAGTTGTTGTGGATTGCAGTACTGTGTAGATATCGCTTCCGATTTTTTTTTCTAAAAATAAACATATATTTCAATTAGCACAATATGTATAAAAATTGTTTTTGGTCTGAGAATAATACGTTAGTTTGAATGTCCAGAAGAGAGACACATTGAAGTTAAAAACGACTCATTTGAAATTTAAAAATGATTTTATCTTTAATCTATTATAGGATTATAATCTTTAGTCTTTTAGTTTACTAGTTGAAGAAGTTTTACCACAAATATTTACCTAATCTGAAGATCTCCTAGATCTGTTTTGGCTAAACTGAATGCTGTAATTAGTATAGAATATAATAAGAAAGTAGTAATAGTGATTTTGAAGAATTTATTAAGATTAATACTTAATTACTTGAAAACTTGAAGCTAAATAAGAATGTTAAAGGTTTCTAATTTCGGTTGTTCGAATTATCACTATTAGTCATATAAATTTCTATTAGAAATGAAAAAAAAAAATATAAAAGCCCTCACTCATAAAGATAAAGACAAATTAAATTAATTTCAAGAATTAAATAGACTATTAGATCGGAGAAACTGAATGGCAAGTGCTCTCACACTCGACTGAAACTGGTCAAAAGTCATAACATAGAACAACATATTGATCAAATTTAGAGACGCGAAGCATATTTCTAATCAACAATCT
This sequence comes from Gerris buenoi, assembly GCA_001010745.2. Lineage (NCBI taxonomy): Eukaryota > Metazoa > Arthropoda > Insecta > Hemiptera > Gerridae > Gerris > Gerris buenoi. Next base: position 54,687 of record KZ652297.1, read on the forward strand.
GAAGTTTAGGTCTGTTCCATTAAGTCAGGTTATCATACTAACTTTAAATGTGTTCCATTATAAGTCAGGTTAGCTTACTAACTTTAGATGTGTTCCATTATAATTCAGGCTAGCTTACTAACTTAAGATGTGTTCCATTATAAGTCAGGTTATGCTGACTAACTTCAGATGTGTATGTTAAAGCAGCATCTAACAATACTTTTCATAACCTAACTGACCTCTATCAATATTATTCGTGTCTCGGTAAAACCCTTAATAATACAATTATAATCATCCACTTCCTTTTTAATGATGTGATATGTTTAAAAACTGGTTTTTCTGGATTAGTAGTAGAGTTGAGTCATTTCATTAAGAATAAAGAAAGAAGTCTCTCCACTAAAGTCACATTATTCTACTAAGTTGGTTTTCTACCATATAAGTGGAAATTCTTATAGAGTCAGATTCTAACCTCTGTCTCGATTTCGACTCATTTCACTGGTACTGAATATTATGACTTATGGTTGAAAGCTAGTCTATCTAATCTTGTCTTATTCTTATTGTTAAAAACTTGATTTCAATGTTAATGATGTCATTATTATTATATGCTTATGTATATTATAATTTACATGAATGTTATAGCTTCTTAAATTATGTTCTTGAAGGAAAAAGGCCAATTTCCATGATTATAAGACCTAGGTAATAGGTGCGTAATTTTGAGTTAGATGTATCTAAATAAATTGTCAACACATATTTGAACATTGGTCATAATTCTATCCGCACCGCACTTGGTAGAAGTAGGGATTATCGGACATTATCGGTCAATTATCGGACATATATTCCGATAATTGGCTTAATTTAGTCTAACCTAACCGTTCATCATATTATAATATGATGCATTGTAAAAATAATTGTCATTATCACTCTAGGAGCCCATAGGGAATTCTTTCAAAACTTGCCTTTAACCCCGCTAATGGTTACTACTTTTGGAACCTAGAGTGAGGCAACTGACTTAACCTTTTCCGATGGTTATAATTATTTTTGATCACTAATGATTGCTTAAAAAACTAAAAACGATTTCCTAGTTGAACTTTAACTTCCAAATTAATTTTTGTTTTTTTGTGCGGGCGAGGTAGGTAAAGGGGGTCAAGGAATTGATTTTTATCAGGGTTATCGAGGCCCGCCGCCCAAAATAATTTAATACTGTTTAAGTATTTATTTAATGGAGGTAAATATTAAAATAATTACTCCGAACGATTATCCTATTAACGACTTATGGTTAATGTTATCCAGGATTGTGGCACAGAACAGAGAGCTGCTTCAGTTCGTTCTTGACTTGAGGTCCGTATCCAGTGATTCACACAACATTTGGATGATATCGACCAAGATGCAGAAATTCGTGAAACAAACAGTCAACTCTAATGTCCCTCACATCCGTATCATCAGGATCGTACCTGACTCATCCTATCACAATAATACAATCTACTGAAGCATCAACGAATCAATAAATTTGCTCAGAAACTCTTTAACTTTTCACCGAGACTTTTAAATACTAACTCGATCTGACTGAACCTATAAGTCTGTTTGAATACATCCCTATATTGAAAGTCAAGCTCACTCATATTGAATAAAACTAGGAGGAAAAAATTATTTTGTGTCAAACATTTTATTTCATACGATTCTAAAACTCTCTTCTTAGATTCTCAAGACAATTCTTAAACGTGAATTATCAGCAGAATATTTTTTAAAAAGGGATGTGTTAGAATTATTAAAGCTTAGATATTTTCCTATTTAATTTTTCATCTTCTTAAAGTGTAAGTCAAACTACCAATTATTAAAATAAAGTTGCCTAGTAAGTGCTTTCAGTAAACCCAAGGTCCGTTAGAATTTAAAAGATGGAACAAGTTTGTTTTTTTAACGCAACTTTAAGGGACACATGCCACAAAGATAAATTGATACAACAACGAAACCAAATATATATTTAAACTCGGGGTGTCCTGTGTCCTCCTCTTTCATTTGACGCATTTTCGTAAAAAAAAAAAAAAAAAAAAAAAAAAAAAAAAAAACGCATAATATATTGACCCCTTTTGTTTTTGAGGAATATCAACTGCTGCAACCTCTGCCCTAAGATATTTTATCTTTAATTTTGGATTACTAAAAATTTTATTTTCAATACTTCTTGGTTTTGATTAATTTCACACCTGCTAAACCTATTAGTTGAAATTAAAATCATTCTATTAAAATACTTAATTATCTGAAAGATTAGATATCACCTTAAGCCATTTAGATTTTTAGGTGTATATATTAGAAATTAACAGACAATATTGATCAAGAATATATTCTGTAGGAAAATAACATCCATTTGTTTATCATTATGAGTATGTTCCTCAAATTTTCGACCATTTCGACCAACTAATTTAATTTTAGATTAGAAAAGTCATCTAAAATATGTAGAACAAAAAGTTGTCGTTTTCCTCCTTTCTTCGTTCGTTTGTGTCAATGAGCGTTTCGTACTTTTCATACCTTGGAAATATGTCAGACATTTTAAAATTTTATTTGTATATTTAAATTTATTATTATTATTATTATTTTATATGAATATGTTTTTTTATTTAATGAACTTGAATTGTATAATCTCTTAATACGTATTTATTAAGAATTAATGTGGAAATGTCCTTTGCTTATAAATAAAACAGTTCTGAACCAACTCAGAAGAGGCAACTAGAATTGGACTGTTAAGTAAAATTGTATTCTCTGTGTCAGCTTTGCTCATTATGTGTCATTTACAGTTTATTTATTTGTTTTTTGAAGGGTGTTGGACTGCTTGGTCATATACACCTAGCATTTACAGTTTATGATAATTCCATTTCCATTGTTAGTAAAGTACTTTATTCTGCGTAAATTATACTGATTTTTTTTAAAATTGTCTACTTGCCTTCTAGGTTAAACTAGAAGAAGAAATATGAGTGTTGAAATTGTTTTCATAATTTTTAGTTACGCCTACTTAGAATAAAATAGACGAGTTGCAATGCAAACTAACATTATCACCAACCTAGAAAGTTAGGGCTCATAGGTTCTTAGTCATCTAGAAACGTAAGGCTCATAGGTTTTTACTCATCTAGAAACGTAAGGCTCATAGGTTCTTACTCATCTAGNATTTTTTTTTTTTTTTTAACATGTGTAAGTTCTCAAAAATTTTGGTAGATACGACTATATATGATTTTAATATATTTTTTAAAATATGATTTTAAGTTTTAGTCACTTTTAATTTGTTTATGCATTGCTGTTACCATGTACGTATCATTTTAATGTAGTAAATGAGATAATTAAAGCTGAGTGCAAATGAAAATAATATCATTAGCAGATCGAACATTGTATATGTCTCCAATTTCAAAAATTCCAATGTACTTTGGGACCAAGGAATATCACACTTCTGTTTTTATAAGGAGAGTAACAGTCTATAGAAAAGCATTTAGATGATACCTTCTTTAGATTGTTACACCCTCTGTTTTTATGAAGGGAGTAACACACTAAAAAAGTGCCAATATTAACAGGCAACACAAAATATTAACTCTAAATTCTTATTTTTTTTTTTTTTTTTAGTTTTGTCGATCTTCCATAAATGGAACCCTTCCATGACACATTTATCTTGCTAATAAAAAATACTCAATGCAATGTAAGACATATTAATGGTTACCATTATGTACCTCTTTTTTAATATTTAGTTGTTTATTCTCTTTTGTAATAATTGTATATTTTTTCTTTTTAATAATTTGAACCATGTGATTTTTCTCCTTTTATACGCACATAACATTTTTTTATGTTTACTGTATGTTAATTAATTTTTAAGAGTAAAATAAATGTACTATATAATATGGAAAAAAAAAGTTATCTTTAATTTCCTTCTTTGATAGAAACCTGGTTGTAGTATAATAGATGAAATATTTTATTTTACTATCACTATTTCACTTCATAAAATTTGTCTATGGTTTTTTTGGCGTTTTGGAAAATATATTTTCTTCTTCAGGGGATTCATATTTCCACAGTTAATATCCACTTAGTTGTCAAGTAATTACAATAGTTATAATTTTTTTACTTGTAATTATTTATCGCTTTCGAGCATACCGAAGTAACGGAAGCTAGTTCTTCAGATCGAACATTGTATGAAAATAACCAAATTAGTGCATTATCAAAACCATCCTACTATGTCACTTATATCTTAATTATTATTAGAATCCATTCTCATAAAGGTGAAGGAACCAATCTCCTTTCGTATATGTATTTATTTGAACTAATGATACTTCTTTAATAGTATTTTATTTATTTTGTATTGTGTGCTTTAACCCAAAATAATATGATTATCACTCATAATTTCCTTCAGAAAAACAGGGTTAATCCTCAAAATTAAGTCACTAACCTTAGGTCTTGACTACAACCATTTAGGTATTCTCATTATATGAGAGCAGTAAATGAAGATCCAGAAACTTAAGGCTCACAGGTCCTACCCATCTTCTTTCATCAAAACTGAATACGCTCAGAGATAAAAATTTAACAATATCTATAAAATTTATTTATAAAATTTAACAAAAATCAGAGATAATAATTTAACAATATCTTCCCCTAAAGTATCAACTATATTGCCTCTACTTATTCCTTATTATCTGAGCATACTATTTAATTTGACCACTTTAAAATTCCGCTGGGATGTAAATTTTTTAACTTTATTTAATAGTTATTACACCACTGACAAGTATAAATAGTCATCAGCGAACTTACAGCAAATTATATCAGTCAACATAGTCGTAAATTTTGTTATTATAATTGCCTTAATTAACTGATCTAGTTTATACTATTAGGTTTTATCTAATACAATAATACAATTTATTGAAAATAACCAAATTAGTGCATTATCAAAACCATTTTACTTATANGTCACTTTTAATTTCTTTATGCATTGCTGTTACCATGTACGTATCATTTTAATGTAGTAAATGAGATAATTAAAGCTGAGTGCAAATGAAAATAATATCATTAGTTTTATTTGATAACGAAAAAGAGTTGTTCTCTTTTTGGTATTAAAGTTTTTTAACACTAGAATACCTAACATGAGTAATTTTGACTCACTTACGAACTAAAATTTAATTATCTAATGCCCCAGGGAGAGACTCAATCTGTCAGGAATGCTATCACCAAACACTTGGCTTCCAACCTGCAAAGGGTTGAGATCAGGGCATAACGCACTTCCTCTCTGTTAGGAATGCTATCACCAAACACTTGGCTTCCAACCTGCAAAGGGTTGAGATCAGGGCACAACGCACTTCCTCTCAAGGAAAGTTTATGTAAACATCAGTGAGTCAGTTTGACTCATATGCGTACATTTTTTTAGTGAGATGCTGATAATATCGCCTATAAATCACCAAATATTTAAGTTAAATATTGTTATGTTTATTCAAATATGTTCCAAATTTGTAAAAATAGTCATAAAAATAGTCATAAAAATCTTTGATTTTTCAGTAAGTGAGTTAGAATGACTCATGTTAGGTAATAAGCGCCTATTTTGATACTTAGGTATTCTAGTGTTAAGAGCCACTAAAGTGTGTCGAAAAATACAATACGCTACGCATATAATTATAATTAAAACAATAAAAAAATAAATGCCCCAAAAGTAAAAGAAAAAGAAAACACTACGATCCAATGAAAAACAAGGGGCACGATGCGTCACAAAATTCGATGGATATTTTTGAGGTAGACGCCAAGGAAAACATCGTGGGGGAGTGCAGTGAAACATGTATTGTATAGAAGAGCATAAAGTTTAGAATGATACCAGCAAGGTTATAGGAGATAAATGATATTAAAATCCATTTATCAGTTAGAAATTATACCAAATATATACTAAGAAGATATTCTTGAGAATGATTATGACGTTAGATTGACAACCATTAATATTTCTTACCTTAGAAAATTAATGAAGGTTCACTGAAGAGTGAAAAATAATTGATTTGCGAATATTGAATACATTAAAGATGAAAACGGAGCATTTTATGACGTTCAAAATTTAAAAATTGAATTGATTTTTGGTAAGAAGATGGATTTTTCGACTGTTTATCGGCGTGGGTAAATGAATAGACCATAGACCGGATGTGGAATTACTTTTTGAATAGGAAGAGGGACGAGTTGACGCGGGGACCTTCTTCTATGACTCTCATTAGCCTGAAATTAGTTTCCTGAGGGTTGAGCGTTCTTCTCATGATCTTTTGGAACCTGGTCGAAAGTACCCAAAGAGCGCCTCCGTCACGTGGGGCTGATCTCATGTCAAGAGTAAACTGCAATCTCTCTGGGTCCCAGGCTACTACCCTGTAAGCAAACAAACGAATTTAGTGTCAACAAGTATTTAGAATAATGTTATTAGAGGCGATGGTAAAGTTGTTTTCTTATCCAAAATACATCTGCAAATCTGTTTCTTAGTATTCTTTCAGTTGTTCTAATATTTGTATTATTTGATAAAATGATGGGATGAGAAAGATAGGCCCTGAGTCGGACTTTAGATGGGCATCCTGATAGTGAAGGAAATAAAGGGTACCTGGGTACGATGGTTAGGGCACGCACAAAGAATAGGCTTAGAGAGAAGCCCCAAGAAAGTACCCAGTGTACCTAGGAAATGATGGTTGGAGAAAGATATGGGAAAGAATTTTGTAGGAGAATAGAGGTTAGAGGCTGGACAAGTAGTGTCTTTTATCGAAAAGATTGGAGAGATCTTGTAAAGAAAGCCAGAGCCCTCCATGGCCTATAGTGCCATCTAGTAAATAAGTAAAAGAATGGACGTTTAGCCTAATAAAAAGGGTATGTATTTTCCAAATGCAGTAAGCAATCAACATATCCAAATTACTTTGATAATTGTTTTCCCTATGACCCTTCTTAAATTACTTACTTGTGGTCAGGAGAACCAGGCTGCCAAGAAGCTATGGCGGTTTCTGAGACGGGAGAGAAGTATAGTGCTCCGTTGTTTTGTCCGACTGCCATACCAGCGGCTTGGGAAGACTTGTGTCCAACCAGCATAACTGGAAGATCTCCGTCGTCTCCTGGGTTGGGTCCGCTAAGAGCCTGAGTCGACACAGAGAACAGTCTGTCGGAAGCGAATGGTTGGAAGTAAAGCCTTCCCCCATGAAGTGCTATACCCAAGACGCCGTCCATCAGGGAGAAGCTCTCTCCGGCAACCTGCACGGCATCAAATTTTAAGAGTTAAACAAGCTCACAAGGCTGGTTTAGAGTACAGTTGTGTCCGCTGTCAGAATCATTTATACTAAACTGCACATTCTAGCACCTCTATCAAAGAGATTACAATAATTCCTCTGAATATTGTGGTTCATGTTATGGACCTCAATAACTATTGTAATAATACACATATAAATCACAATAACTAGCTCCTTTTAATTGTTTCAAATGATGTAGTTAATTCTACTGGCAGCTACAGCAATACAATCATTAAGCATTCCGGATTAATATTGGTATGAACTGTTTAAATCTCAACAAATTTATTTAAAAACCCGTTATTCTTAAACTAGTTTACCCTGTATGTGCCGAAGTCTGGGTCAGGGAACATGTATGGGTGAGAGATTCGCCAAGTAGTGTCTTGTTGGGAGTCGTATACGACGATTGCAGGGGCCACTGAATCAGCCATATAAACTCGGGTCTTGGAGCATTTGCGGTCACTCTCGTCTTCTTCTAAAATCAAGTTAGTCAGCAATGAGTTCCTTCTAAGCACCTCGCTCGGTAGAGTAACGCTACGTACCTATCAACACACAATTCAATTATATATTTCCATATTTGTAATAATTGTTTGGACCAATATACTTTTACTTTATTAATAATCGTGTAGCAGAGATTTTTTTAATTAAATGGGTTAAAATAAACAATTTGCAAGCAAAAGTGCAGACACATAATGCAATATGTATTTTAATTAACATTTAAATTAGATAAATAAACATATAAATAAACACCTACTGGTTATGGATGCACTAGCAATAGTGAGGGCTGAACAATGAAATAAGGTTATTTTACAGCAAAATTTAATTTTGAATAAGGTTGTTGTCAGCTTTCAGTGCACACACAAAGGCTCCATAATCCATAAGCAATTTTAAAAATTGACGAATTCGTTAACCAACACAATCGGCCTACTCACTTAAAGATGGCTATTAAAAGTTTTTTTTTAGCAATAAAATTTTACTTTTAGCTGAAGTGTTTACTATAATTACGTGAAAAAAAAGTTCAATGCAATTTATTGCCCAAATGCAATGAAACTCAGAAATTATACGAGTATATCTTTACGACAAATGCTTTTTAACACAATACGTGTCTTCGATAAAGTAGATTGAGATTGATAATGTATATAGGAGTTGATAAATAGATAATAATAATATATTGTAATAATAATTATTATGATTTAATACTAGTAGTAGATATGTATTTATATTACATTTGTACATCATATTAATTATAGTAGTAGGTCTGTAGGCCACTGCCCCTTCAGACGTCTTGGAGGTATTCCTGGAATATTCTGGGTATTTAGGACTTACTTGTACTGGGATGATAAGAAAAGAATTCATTAAGTTTTTTTCATCGGGATACGGACAGATTTGGGAGATAAGGAAAATTCTGGTCTTTATGACAGAGTTATATTGGAAGCATCGGCTATTTTTCTAAAGATTTTTTTTACTGTATGATTCGGAGACGACGGGAATTGGGAGGCTTGGCGCTGCCCTACAAATTGACCTCATTTAAGGACCTGCCCTAAAGATAGACAAAATTTGATTTCTTGAAGCTTAAACTTGAATCACCTGTATATAAGATTAATAAAATATAATATTAAAATTAAAAAAAGAAAGTATTAGTGTAAGCATGCGTTTTAGATATAAAGAATAGTTACCAGTGTGTCGGAGGTCAGGTCGAATATGAGAATCTTAGGAGGGCAGGAAACTGTGAAAGTCACCAGAGAATCTAATACACCTGAATCCAGTACCCACAGCCTGTCACATCGATCTATTCTCATTCTGAACACGCTCACCAGTCCCGTGCAATTATTATTACCTGAACAATTAAAAGAAACGTATAAGTATAATACACTTAGGAACTATAAATGCAACGTAATAATAAATTATGAAGGTGTTTTTCAATATGCGCTCTTCTACTTGTGAAAGTAAGTGGCTGCAAACTAGTTTGTACGTTTACTAGAAGTAGCAGAGTTAAATAAAACATTTATGTCGGTTACAGTTTACAGTCAATAATGTGCACACTGGACAAGTTTTGTTTTCCGGCTGAGTATTTCCTTTGCAAAATATATAATATAACTAACATAAAAAAAAAAAAATAAATAAATAAACAAACAGCGCGCTAGTCAGCATACAGCGAGAGTTCGTAGGCTATATACAGTATTGTTTAAGTAGTACCTATTGATGATGCTGTTATTACGTATTATACTCTTCAGAGAAGTGTAATATGTACAATAGCTTAAAACTTAAATAAGCTGAAAGCTGAGTGTAGCTCGAGCTTAAACTTTTTTCAAGACCTTCCGTTTAGACAATATCAGATCCATAGGATAGTTCAAATAAGGATTTTTAGCATTTTTAAAAAAAAAACCACATATATACAAACTTGTAGGAACTATTTTTTGCCAGTGAACCGGACTATAAACATATAAATACATCTGAAAGAGCATAATTATTATTAAAAAAAACAACGTAGATTGTCAAAAAATCGAAGTTTCCAAAATGTGTGGTATCTTTACTTTTGGTCGAAGAATGTTCAGATTAATTGCATTGACAATAAATAATAGTACTAAATAAAAAGAGAGATATTGGGTTTAAGTTTTAAAATGAGATCAATGTTTAAGTCTAATAGCCAAAATAAATACTTTGTAAAAACGGAAGCTCTTGAAAAAAGTTTAATTGAGAGGAATTTCAAAAGTAAGATCCGGATGATCTAGACTTAAGAGTGGGAAGCCTTCAAAATATACTATTATTCGGCATTATTAGTATTGACTGAGTTACACAAAATCTTAACTCCAAAATATGCTATTATGCGTATTAATCAGCATTGAGTCACTTTCACAAAATCTTAGCTAAAACGACAATCTTGAAATTTCTGTTTTAAGTAAGCTAATTTTTGTTATTCTGGGTGCAACCAAGAAATATTTGGTATTCAAAATGAATCTAAACGAATCTGAATTTTAAATTCAACGAGTAAACTCACGTTTTGTGTACAGCATATGCATAGTTGAATATCTTTAAGACTCCTTACGATTTCGTTTTCATAAAAGCTACTGCATTGTCTTTGCAAATTGTTATATTTTACGTATATAACAGAACAAAGTATATTTTACAATTGTTCATAGTATTTATCAGTGCATACGAGTGGACCTACGACTTTACTTAAGTGATTTTACTACGGTTTTATTAGCTTGCTTTCTTGTTTGTTTGTTTGTCCTGTACAATTCTTGCAATCAATTTTTAACTAACTTCCCGAGTAGCTAGACATTTGAAACTTTATTAATAGCTCAGAACACGATGACAATGATTATTTTAATGCTTTTAGCCATCTTTCAGCAAAATTTAATTCGTTTCAGCAAATTGTGCTGTATGGAAAGTTAGTTCGGAAAAATTCTGCAAGTTATTTTATTTGTTTTGACATGTCCCTCTTTTACAATCTTTATTTTGACGGGTTCTAAATTTATGATTTATGACAGAAAATTTAAAAACGTAGTATATAATATAAAAAGTTCTTTTTATCTTGCATTTATTGTTACAATCTTTATTCTTATTCAGGTCTGGTAGGGTATTGATAACTTCAATTAAATATATTTTTTTGGCTGCATTTCACCTCCTTTGAGGCATCTTCAGGCCTTTAACAATATCTGCGATATCATAACTTTATTTATTTTTCTTAGTTACTCTTCTTCCCAGCAATAGCAGACGCATTAGCACCAGTGCCTCTATACATAGTCACAGAAATTTTATTAAAAAATGTCGATTCCTCGTGTAGAGAAAACAGGTCTATAGTATATTTATGATAATACTTGTTGCCAGTGTCATCATAAATGACACCTGTAGACCTGTTTTCTCATTATTATTAAAACTTTTGAGTGTTAAACAATTACATACGTAAACCTTATGATTACAACTATAATATTTTATGCAGATTTAGAGTGTTATAGAAATATATACGTACTTAACAAAATTTTATACCACAATATTTTGTACATGACAAAATTTATCTGAGAATTTTTCGGGCCAATATTTTTTAAAAGAGGTAATAAATTATTTTTATTATTATTATTTATTTATTTTAATTTTAGCTCTTATTGTCTTAAGTATTAAGACTATACTATGGGATATTAAGCTCTTGTGGTTGTAAATTTTTATTGTCATACCTTTTTTCTTAGTATATTTTCATGAAGTTGCTTTCTATTTAGTATATTTGTACTGTTAAATTAACAAAATCATGATTAGTAGCAAAATGCAGGAAATAAATGACATTGACTTGCTATTTTACGTAACATTATAAATCAGGCAGACGGATAACGCTATGATCCTTTCTTGGCAATATTTATCGCTTAAGAACTTTCTTCAGCATTTCATCACTTGATAAATGGCATAAGTTGATGTATACTTAAAGATGATTCATTTATTAAATGATAAAATATAAATTTAGTGTCTACATAATAACGAGAAAGCGGATGATTTAGCAGGAATACATTTTTATGATATATTGTGATGTAAACACAGTTGGAACAACATAATATAATGCTGAAGAACAAGTTTTAACGAGTTCAGATTCATAATTCTGCGGCTCTTTTGGTAAAAATTACATAAATAAAATGAAAAATGAAGACATGAAAATTTCCGTTTTAATGTTGTAAAATCAGGAAATGTTTGATAAAAAGAGATTTAATCCTTTTGGTTACAAAAAATATATCATCTCTTATATCTGACAGTTATGGTTATCTTTTTAATATCACGTCGAAGTTATTTAAGATTATTATATTTTCAAAAACTGCTGATGTAAGTTTCTTTTAATCAATATTGAGTTGGATATTTGACTTCCGCCCAAACACCAACTTTCACCGGCTTTTTTCTTATTTTCCCCAATGACTTGTTATTTTTATTTAACATTGTAATTGTGAAGTGTAAGCATGATATGTCTGTTTAAATTAAAGCTTAAGAAAAGTTGAAGAACTTTATTTGCCATCGCTTGTAACCATATACTCAGCTATTAATTTTTATTCAAAATTTCTTTTCTCTTTATAAAAAATTTCCTGAGAAAATTAATTTCCATTTTATTTAATTTTTATTACTGACTGGCTTATGGCTTATGTAAAATTTTATCAAGACGATTTCTCCAGAACCATAATTGCACTAGAACCTTAAAATTTGGAAGTCAGCTTTCTTTTATGACATAAATAAATTTATTGAAAGGGTTTTAAATCAGCCATTTGATTCAAGATGGTGGCCACATAATTTCAGGATAATAAAACTTCATTGCTGGAATGCTTCCTCAGTAGTCAGAATCAATTTCATTGTAGAGTATTTTGCAAATTACACTTGATTTATACCTCTTAACAAAATCAAACTACATTTGATTTTAAGATATCTACCACAAGCCTTACCTTTATTGATAAGTTTTACTGCGTGTCTTATGATATCAGGTACTTTATAATCAACTTTATCGTCATGTTAGGTACTAATTGCCCTCATATTTCTTATTCATGGATACTGTTTACGTAGTTATGAAACTAGATCACAAATTGTATTTGCTTATAAAATCAATTTTACTTCTCTCTACTAGTTATGTAATAAAAGCGATTTAAGCTTGTTAGCAACAAAGTTTCGACGTCTTATGTAAGACGTCGAAAACTTTGTTGTTATCCATTACAATTTCAGTATCCATCTGGATACTGCATATTATAATGTAAGGCAATGAATGAATTGAAAGAATCGGGTGCATTTTAAAAAGGTTATTCACTTAATTAAAAAGGTTTTATTCTCTTTAGGACGTAATTCGTGCAATACTTGTTAAAATGATCTCATTAACCAGATTGATCGCATAAATTTGAGAAAACGGTATAAAGCTACCGTAATTTAAATAATTTTAGTATGTATTATATTTAGTATGTACGTACAAAGGATAATTGTTAAACAAATCAAACTGCAGATGGGATTTCCTGACACTTAAGATATCTCAATTCGGCCAGCTTTAAAGAAAATGAAATAGAAAATAAAATATTAAGTGTATGCATCCCACACATATTGCAAAGTCTCCAAGCCAGACAGTCCATTATATTTTATGGCGGGAGCCAATCCAATTCAAGAAGATATAAGAAATATGTATTCAGTATGAAATATGATCACTTCGTGTCTACATAGTTCCGTACATGTTACAGCCTACGAGTTATGTCTATGTTTCATCAAGCGTTTGGGGGCCTTTTTAGTATTATTTTTTTAACTTTGCTTAAAAGAGAAAGTATTTTTCTGAGGGATGACATTAACTAAAACTAACTAAGCTCCCATACCTACAAAGAGAAACATGTACATGGATAGATACTAGTATCAAATACTTAGGACATAAAATAACAAAAGTGGAATCCTTCCAACCTCAGCACGGATAAAAGCTATAACAGGTATGCCACACATGGTAAACATAAAAGAATTAAAATCATTTCTAGGATCAGTTAATTACCTAGGTTAATTCCTAACCTGGAATGATATATGAACCATATTACGCAGACTTACTAGATAAGGAGTGAAAATGGGAGTGGGCAGATAGGGAAGACAAACTAGTTAAGTCACTAAAGAACAATATTTTGCCAATTAAAA
>KZ652297.1:69545-88801 GCA_001010745.2 Gerris buenoi
TTGGGTATCAAATGAAAGCTGCTGAAGAGTAGGACACAAATATATATTTGCTTTTTTAAATTTTGCGTTCCTTATTGGTTTATTACTGATAAAAAACATTGTGACCCCCCGGGGGATCGAACCCGGGACTTTTAGATTGAAGACAAGAAATCATTATTTACATAATGGGTATGCTTACTCATCTACAAAATCCTAAAAAGTACTTGGACTAAGTACTTCCCTGTGATTTTTAGTATTATTTTTTTAACTTTGCTTAAAAGAGAAAGTATTTTTCTGAGGGATGACATTAACTAAAACTAACTAAGCTCCCATACCTACAAAGAGAAACATGTACATGGATAGATACTAGTATCAAATACTTAGGACATAAAATAACAAAAGTGGAATCCTTCCAACCTCAGCACGGATAAAAGCTATAACAGGTATGCCACACATGGTAAACATAAAAGAATTAAAATCATTTCTAGGATCAGTTAATTACCTAGGTTAATTCCTAACCTGGAATGATATATGAACCATATTACGCAGACTTACTAGATAAGGAGTGAAAATGGGAGTGGACAGATAGGGAAGACAAACTAGTTAAGTCACTGAAGAACAATATTTTGCCAATTAGTGTGGCACATAGCTTCATGCATAACTTCATTTACTTCAATGAGGTTGCATTTACACCCCCAATACTGTCTAATTTATTTGTTTTCCTTTTTTAAAATATTTACCAATTAGAAAAATCTAGTACCAATTTAACAAAATTTAATGAGCACTAAAGGCTGAAATTATATTGGGATCATCTGTGCGCTATATTCGACAAACCATATTTCTTAAAATTCAGATAAGTACCAACTTTAAAAGATATAATAGGTAACATTATGGTATTATTAGGTACTGGGTAAATAATAACGCACATCTAAGAAATAATCAGTGTATTGCCTGACCACAAGAATAATTACAAAAATTTTTAAACAACAATTTTTTTACAAAAAAAAACCGGTGATGTTTTGTAAATATGGCTAAGATGTGCGTTATTATTTACTCAGTACCTAATAATACCATAATGTTATCTAAATACCACAAAATCTCCGTCAACACTACTAACGGATATAATAGGTGTTATTAAAGCAACTTTGTATGCATGTGGAAGAGAAACCGACGGCCGCAAATTTTTGCAACTTATATGAGGCCAACAATGACTAAATAGGGAAAATATGGCTAATGATGCTTGATATGGGAGCGTCTATGGAGGTCGTCTTAAAGGAATGGCACAAACTGTCTGTCCACGTAAATTAAAAAAAAACTTTGCCGAAACAGCTTTGAGCCTTCAAAAGGCAATCATCATCAGTCATGGCTATTGACTGAGTCGATGTAAGTGTTAAAGTATCACCAGCTACTGCAGTGAAAACTATGACAGCCTAATGGGACATCTTTGCAAGATATGGAGTCCAAGCATGCAGGGCCGTCCCTAGGGGTTCAGGCGCCCGGGTCAAAGTCATCTGTGGCGCCCCCCCCCCTCCCCTATTGCCATTTACCTATTAGCTTAAGATGGGGGGCCTCACGGCGCCCCCCTTGACGCGACGCCCGGGTCAGTTTGACCCATTTGACCCCCCCTAGGGACGGCCCTGCAAGCATGCGTAGTATCTGATAATGGACAACAGTTTATTCCAAAAGAATTTAATAAATTTTGTGTAGGAGCAACGGAATTAGGAATTAGACATATTAGAACACCATACCATCCAACATCACATGGAAAAGTTGGAGGTAATTTAGAGAATGGCCAAAAGACGATTTTTAATAAATTACAAAAAAAAAATCCTTTTGTCATACAGAAATACACCAGTAAGAGCTGCAGATAGATCTCATACTAGACTATTTTATAGAATAAGAATAAGGAGGAGGGTTGGCAACCTATGAGAATTACCAAATAATCAAGACACAGCAATATGATAAGAAATGCTTAACACGAGTAACAGTAAAGAAGAGAATTGGGTATACATGGTAGAAGCGAAAGATGGAAGTTTCTAGTAGTTTTGGAGAAAACAAGAGAACTACTGTTTAGAGTTTAAGTAAATGTAATTTCTATATATCATATATGTCACCTCACTGACATATACACTGACTTAATGATTATCATTGAATAATTAGGCTATGTTAGATCCATAGTATGAATAGAGCATATTATTTAATAATTCGAAATGAGGATGGCTAATTTTATTACTTCCATGAAAATGGAAGTATGGTGATACCCTCCAAAACGTGATTCCGAGATCTCTGTGAAGGACAGGTCTTAAGAACCCGGGGGTGTCATAGAAATCCGTTTTATATACATGTATGTCTGTGCGTACGTATGTATGTACGTACGTTNATTCCTAACCTGGAATGATATATGAACCATATTACGCAGACTTACTAGATAAGGAGTGAAAATGGGAGTGGACAGATAGGGAAGACAAACTAGTTAAGTCACTGAAGAACAATATTTTGCCAATTAGTGTGGCACATAGCTTCATGCATAACTTCATTTACTTCAATGAGGTTGCATTTACACCCCCAATACTGTCTAATTTATTTGTTTTCCTTTTTTAAAATATTTACCAATTAGAAAAATCTAGTACCAATTTAACAAAATTTAATGAGCACTAAAGGCTGAAATTATATTGGGACCATCATTGCGCTATATTCGACAAACCATATTTTTTAAAATTCAGATGATTACCAACTTTTAAAGAAATAATAGGTGTTAATAAAGCAACTTTGTGTGCATGTGGAAGAGAAACCGATGGCCGCAAAATGTTGCAACTTATATGAGGCCAACAATGACTACATAGGGAAAATATGGCTAATGATGCTTGATTTGGGAGCGTCTATGGAGGTCATCATAAAGGAATGGCTCAAACTGTCTATCTACGTAAATTAAAAAAAAACTTTGCCGAAGCAGCTTTCAGCCTTCAAAAGGCCATCATCAGTCATGGCTATTGACTGAGTCGACGTAAGTGTTCAAGTATCACCAGCTACTGCAGTGAAAACTATGACAGACTAAAGGGATATATTTGCAAAATACGGAGTCCAATTACACATGGTATCTGCTAATGGACAACATTTCATTCCAAAGGAATTTAATAACTTTTGTAGGTGCAACGGAATCACACAAAGTAGAACACCATAACATCCAACATCACATGGAAAAGTTGAACATTATTTAGAAAATTTAAAGAACGACAAAAAGAAGAAAGACAATGAGTGAGGCGAATTTTAGTAAATTGCAAAAAATCCTTTTGTCGTACAGAAATACACCAGGAAGAGCTGCAGATAGATCTCCTACCAGAATATTTTATAGAATAAGATAAAGGAGGAGGATTGGCAACCTATGAGAATTACCAAAGAAGCATGGAACAGCAGTATGATAAGAAATGCTAAACACGAGTTACAGTTAAAGAATAGAATTGGGTTTTACATGATAGAAGTGAATGATGGAAGTTTGTAGCAGTTTTGGAGAAAACAGGAGAACTAAAACAGAGAACGTTCAGAATTTAAGTAAATAAAATTGAAAAACAAAACAAAAAAACATGGTGATCAAGTGAGCAAAGCAGAGATAGATAGAAGATAAGGGAAATGGGGGAAAAGTAGAAGAAGGGAAAGTGGTATATTATATATCATATATATGTCACCTCACTGACATATACATTGACTTAATGGTTATCATTGAATAAATAGTCTGAATATTAGATCCATAATATGAGTAGAGCATCTTATTGAATAAATCGAAATGAGGATAGCTTTATATTTAATGTTTTTTTTTAAATAATTTTTCCCCAATTTCAATACTTTCTCTTTATTTATGCTTAAAGTAAAAAAGTTTACTTGCGCAATGAATTGAAATGATTTATGTTTGACATCGCTCGTTAAAGTATCTTTTTGGCTAATGAGTTCAAGGGTAAACTTTGGGTGTGACCCAATGTCCAGTACTCAACTACTGTTGATGCTGAAAGCGGGCTGTTCTGCTAAGCTGAAATTTTGATGGCATATAACTAATGAAGCAGCCTTTGAGTCGGACTTACAAACTAATTTCAACATCATTTCGAGAATGACTTAAAGGCTGCCTGGAAAGGTTTTGGCTTTTATTTAGCAATTTATATCAATTTTATAGGTTTAATTTATATTTTATAAAATTTATTCTTCTACCTTCATAAAACAACATCATTTGTTATGTTTTCTTATATGAACTTGATTTTTTTTTAATGATTGACCTGAAAACTACATCCAAGAAAATAATTACAATTTAATTATTTACTTAAACCCATTTATTTTTCAATTATATTTATAAGTATAAGCAATCTAGAATAAGTTATAAGGATCTAGGAATTCTTTTATGTAGAAACAACTAAAATTAAAAAATATATATCCTTTTGGAAATTTATAAAATTATATTATGGAAATTATTTTATTTTCAATCCAAGATCATTAGGAGCAATGCTATTAAGATTTAGTTAGTACAACGGAATGATAAAATCATTTAAAACTAGAAAGTAATAAAGTGCATTAAGTGCACAATTTTAATTTTATGACTTTTAACATTAATTTAATGTGTGCACGCACGCAATGTGCACAAATTTCCTAAGACTTTTTTTACCTAATGAATTTTATTTGGTTTAACTGGTTTATACCTACCAGTGAGTGATAAAATATTTTTGTTATTTCTGTTTTCCTGATTACATAACCTGGATTAGTTACGGTAACTTATCCTGGAAGAATAACTTCAAGTCATCACTTCAAGAACGAGGTGTGGCCTGCAAATGGGCTCGGTATCTCTTGGTCACCATACGGTAAAAGCTGCCACGATTAAGTAAGTAAAACTGACCATATTAGTTGTAAAACTAACGCCACTACGTTTGTAATTTTGGTTTATAGTAAGAACTTTAGCTTGGACTTGATAAAAATTGCATTTATGAAAACAGTAGGCTAGCAGATTGTTACTCGAATATTGGTTATAAAATTAACAAAACCACGTATCACGTATGCTATTTGATTGTGCTAGAACTAATATTAGACTTATATTATACTCACTGCATTAGTTATGGAAACAAAAGACTTGCATTAGCATAATCAATTCAGTGCACACTATTAGCTTAACATTATTAACAACTACTAGCTTAATATCTAGCATAAAATATAACTTACATTCAAAACCATCGCACTAGCGACAGATAATGGCTGATTCATTATTACAAATTATATTCTCTCACCTTACTTAGTAAATTAAATATACCTATATTACTTATAATGGAGTGTAATATATTATAAGATAAATAAGCATAACTTCAAACAGTTATCTCAAATTTTTAAATTATAAATATTATATTTATATTTATAAAGACCTCGGTCCGGGTTTTTAATTGACACCCAAAAAAATGTTCAAAACAAATTTACATACCACTTTCATAAATAATTTATATAATTTAATAGGAAATGACCTTACTCTACCTGATAGAGTCAGACTCCTGAAGCCATTTAAGTAGAGTTTATACAAGGAAGAAAGTTACTTAAAAATTCAGATAAATTGAAGTTAGTTTCATAATTGCTACCTTGGATATTTATTTACTTCTTCATTTAGTTATAATATATTTTTTAAAATTACATTTTTTTAAATTAGGATGCATTTTTAATATATTTGCATAAAATTCCAAACAAATTTGGTAGAAAACATGATAGTATTTTTATTCAATATAATCGGGAGAAAATTGATTAAGCTGTATGCTAGAGATTTTTTACTTTTATTTTTAAGTTTCTAAGGAGGGATACTTTAAATAATTACTTGGATTGCCAGATGCAGCATCTGCATGCCATCCCCAGTCAGGATAGGCTCTTAGAGAAGGTGAGTCTCCACCTCGCCTCGAGATCCAAGCTAGAGTGGCCGGAGCTCCAGAGAATATCCTGGGAACTGCGAGAAACACTCGATCCCAAAAGACATCGAATGATGTAGGAGCTATTCTCGTAGGGTCCAAGTTCTGTAAGGAAGGATAGTCGAAGGGAGCATCCCATTGCAGAGTGTTCCATTTGAATACTTCTTCGAGCTGCCCTGTGGCCAGAGCACAGCAGCAAATTGCGGCCACAACCAATCTCCTCATCTCCTGCACAAAATAATAGTTATGGTTATAATATACACATGTTATAAATATGTTCCACTCAACAAAAATAATCTCTATGGGCTCGAGGGTATTTTATTGGTCCCAAATATCTAATATTCTGCTGGTTAGATTGAAAATAAAATTTGTAGGCATGAAACTATTTCCATTGCTCCAAAATATGCCCACTAAGTTTTTTTAATTTCAAGGAAATAGCAAAAATAAAGTTCAAAAAAATATTTCAAACGTGTATAGAAAATAAGGTTACGACTTTAATATTATAATTATGTATCATGTTTAATTTTTATACGCTATCTTTAATATCTTCTCAAGGATTGGTCGTTTTTATTAAGTTACAGATCACGTATTTATGAAGCTACATTAATTTAAACCAATGGCAATAAGTATAAATAAACTGTGAGTTGACAAAACTGAGTTGTTGCCAAGTCAGAAAAAGTATTTAAATTTAAACGTGTAGAGTGATTTGGGAAAGAGAATAGAGAGAGGAACAGACAAACATCATGTTCTTGCACTGGATAAATTAGACCTAGTGGAACTTACTCGGACAGTGGGAGACTTGGCTACACCTATGATCTCACTACTTTTTACGCGAGACTTGGCTTATTTTTTTACACTAGTGTTTTTGTTGGGATATTGATTTCTTGACATTTTTTGTATTTATTTATTTTTATAAATAGAACACCCTTCTTTGTGCTTATTATTAATTATATATTAACTTTAAGATTTATAATCTTGTATGGGGCAAAAGAACAGTTAACACATAAAATCTGGGCTGAGTTCGCTGGCTTTAGTCTTAACTTAAGATTGGTGTAACTAGAGTATAAAGTCCAAGGTAACAATTACACAGTTATTTTATCGTGCAAGGTCAGAATATAAGTTACCAACAATCATAGGTTTTTCTGCACACTGACCGTTATGAGGCAACACTAATTTTAAGCTATTTATATCAGTATAATAATACTTATATACAAATCAATTGAATTTTAAAAACAATGATTAAGAAAAATATAGGGGATCAGAATGATCGGATTTTATTTATTCGATTATCTGAAACACATAAGATCTAATGCTGTTGTAATAATAACTAAAATTAGTTAATCCCAGTTATTTTATCGCGTTTATTCACTACATGCCATTTTCTTTTAATTAAAGAGTTATTATTCTGGGTTTAGGGTAAAAATGTAACAGGTGACCAGTGCATGTTCACAGGTCAAGCAATTTAAAAAAATACTAACGAGCAACCCAAAACAATACTAGTAAAATTGAACTTAGTTCGAATAGGTCAAATGTAGTCTTAAGATAGGAACGGTCTAATGGTGATATAACTAACTAATAAACTCAGTGGCACAACACTGTCAAAGGGCTTATACAACAACTATAAAATATACAAATGTATTACAAAGGGTTATTGTGTCGCGCCATGAGCTGTATAAACTTTATAATTGGCAGTCACAACCAGTTTATATCGCCACTTCACATGAGCAGCTTCCCACTTTTTTATTGCAATGCTGGGTTAACACCGATTCCTGGACGTGGTCTGGGAATCCAACCTAGATCTGCGGTCATTCTAGGTCCAAATTTTGACTATAAGCGAGGCTGAGGTTTGTTCCAAGCCCCCTATTTGGACAGTCCTTTTTATCGTCCCACGGTTAATTGTTTAGGACATGTTTTACACGCATGCGCTAACATTGTACTGTAGTAAAATCAAGTTGGAACGGGTTTAGGTCTATAATTCGCACTGTATTAAAAACATTCAAGGAAACTTAACAGTTATGGAACCTTCCTGACATGTGTGACGATGACGATTGACATAACCGCATGCAAACCAGTGCTTGGTAGAGGATCGTTTGGCGGTACAGTTAAAGATTCACAAACGATCCCTGCTCGGATTGGAACAGTTTGGAGAATGCTACGAAATACTATTACAAGTCGGGTTGTGTTGGAACAGCTTTTATCCATTACGTATGCCCGGGACGATCCTGCGATCAGTTGGATCAAACCTATGGGTATCTGCAAACAAGTGAGCTTGTATAATCGCCTTTATTGAGTAGGAAAATACTCTGCCAATTAATGTGGCACATAGCTTCCTCGCAAAGAAAAAAAACAAATTAAGATATATACCTCGATAAAAATAATCAAAAAGTTGGAACGGCGCAGCTGTGTTCCAGTAAATATTTAATAAAGTTATGTTAGCAGGTTTTTTTTTGTTTTTAAATTTTAATTTTAACCCCCCTCCCAATACTAAAAATAACACAAAAATAGAATATAACAAAAATTAATCTATTATGCAAGAGCTTTTTAACGATATACATCATATAATAAAAGAGTAACTTTAACATTTGTACCCTTGTACTCTAAAGGTACCAAAATTATATTTTTAAAGAACAAACAATACAAAAGGGCATTCATTTGTCTAATAAATACATATATGTAATTAAAAAACCTAATAACAAAAAGTATTTAAACCCTTTAACCTACAACAAAATTATAAATCGGTACAAAAGTACATGCACAACATTTTTAAAAAATCAACAAATAAAATAGCTTTAATGTACATATCAAGGCCTTTAAAATGATATACGACACAATATTAAAAACCAAAAAAAGTGGTCACGTGACACGGCGCACGGGAAAAAGTTTACTCTCATGTTCTCAGCAAGTAGGATGAACTAATGAAATAAAATATACTCAATTTAAAGAGCATTAGTGTGAGATTCAACCGCCGCAATCAGAAATAAAATCGGTCAACTATTATAGAATCTATGGCCATTCAAAGACAAAAATGGAAAAAAATAAAACCAAAAAATAACAAAATTATCACCATCTAAGGTACAACCGATGATGATTCGACAAAAACTCATAGGACTAAAGTTGTAGATCTTTTAAAATCAGTTACCACTTGTGTTATCCATTTTCTAGTACGACTTACCGTTTAGCTGCAATAAGCCCTCAAACCAGCTTAAAAATCAAGTCGGCCATTTTTATTTTTTTAAGGGTGGAAGGAGGGGGAAAAGTGAACTTTTTATAATTATTTTGGTTCACAATGTGGACGTTGCGCGTCGAATGGCGCAAACCGCAAGTCTCTAGCTCTTCTGGAAGTGGGTAAACATTAATGTCAGTCAGTGAGTCAGTGAGCCATGCGGCTTTGTAGTATAAGACATATTAATTTAGTACGATTCGAAGTGCGCAGAAGGTTGAAATTAGGCAGGTGCTATCTGCAGGCTACTTTCGATAAACCATAAAAATTTCATAAAAATCAGATGATTACTTTTAAAGATATGGCTGTAAATAAATGTATGTTTGTGCGCATGTGGAATAGAAACAATTAGGCGCAGAAGGTTAAAACTTATATGGGACCAACAATGGGCTAATTATGACCTACCACCCAAATTTCATTAAAATTGAACGTGTAGTTTTTAAGATATGGCGGTTCGCAAAATTGATGGACAGACCGACCGACAGACCGACAGACAGACACGGAACCAAAAATGATCCCTGATGTCTGAAACGGATTTCTGTCTTGGAATTTTTGAAATCGGAGACCTGAAATTTTTCGTTCTTCGGAACGATCACATACATAGCTTCCGTTACCTTCGGTAAGCTCGGAAGCAAAACTATACATATTTATACTGATTGGTAATTATATTTATCTTAAGTACCTATTAATATATATATATTTTTTTTCTTTTTGTAGCCAATATCAGCAGTAGGCTGAATTAGGTTTATTGCATAGTTTATGTTATAAAATTATATAATAATGTGCTTGATATTAGATGCTAAAAGGTTGAAAGATAATATATTTATCAATTACCAAGAAGTGAGAAGATTAAATTTCCTTTTCTCACTTTGAAGTTTAACTTGTCAAACCTTCGAATCAAAATGGAGGTCATTTTTAGGATAGCTATCAAAAAATGACCTTTATTTGATGACTTTTCATTTGGTTGACATATCACAGAATGGATATTGAAGATTATAAAAGAAACATAATACTAGATGACCTAATTTTTTTTACTACAATTTTCAGTAATTTACTTACAGTACTAAAACGGTAACACATAAGTTCATTATCAAACCAAAGTGTAAATTTTTTATACTGAGTTTTAGCTATACGTTAAATATAAAGTACAATAACATTGATAATATAAAAATGTAGAACATTGACAGTTATTGTATAAATCAATGTCCTGACATCGGAGCTGCTATGAGTAATATTAAATTCTATTTCTACGATCATAACTATAAAGAATAGAAACAAATCAAATTCAAATTCCTGCCATCATAGCTATAAGAATATTGATTGATATCATAAAACTACATCAAAATTAGAGAATACATTCTTTTGCAATTCAATCTCCTAAAAATCAACGCGATGAATACGACAATGTGGAATCCAGTTTCTTGTCTTTAAAGTTTTTTATATGAGACCTACAGTAATATTTACTAAAGTTTTGACTTTTGACAGCGCGGGAAAATCCGTCGGGAGCCAATGAGAAGTCAGGATTTTGAATTTTAGATGGTCGGGCCAACTAGACAAACAAAGATATCACCGGCCCCACCCCTCCTACAGGCCTGGTGGCATTATTTTTTTCATAATTTTGGTTGGCCAATCTGAGTGTCAAAAGTCAAAACTTTAGTAAATATTACTGCAATAATCATAAATTAAGCAGCTCTCCTCGGCCTACTTGTTTAATTCCTTTGTTTTAGTGTCATTTCCATTAACTCACACACATTCACATTATATTATACATTATGTTTGATTACAAACAATTCTGATATACTTGGAATATTCTGTTTTCCCATCATTATATTATATACATATGATTGTATGGCAAACAAATAATTAACAATAAACACAAATTAATTATCTAAAAAAAATCATTTAACAACCATTCTTTAGACTACAGACAAACATTCTTATTGTTAGACATAATTTTATTTTCTTTGTCATTCTCTTGTATTGCTTAGTTGTTTACTTTCTGATTAACACATTAGTTTAATACTTTAAAGCGCCTATATTAATTATTATACATGTACACCTATATATGTATTTTATATTGTTATGACTATCTACTAAAGTTTTTCTTATAAGCCTTATTTTTCTATCTTATATTTCATTCTAAATTTAAATTCCATATGTTCTCTTGCTCACTTCTTTCAATCTTATGAGTATTTGTAAAAATTAAATAATTTTTTTAATGCAATACAAAATAAAACAATTTTTGTTTTCTTCTCAATATCTTCGAATTGTGATAAAAAATATATATATTTTTTGTTTTTTTTGTTTTCACTAAAGGATTATACTGTTGATGAATCTTTTCGTACAATCATAGATAACTCAATCATCATAATTCCTCTTAATAACAGGAGGGGACCTCTTTAAGAATTATTTTTATGATATGAGTGGTCTTCCGACACTTGAATTTAATAGAGGCACATTTAATATCATGAAAGATCCAAGCAAGACAGAAGGTTTAAATTGATCATGGTCATATCTTTTAACATTCTCAATTTAAATAAATAAATAATAAAAATAATTTTTTAAATATTTAAAGCCATTAAAAATATTTCATTTTATCGCATGACCTTAAATATAGATACTGAAAAGTAAAAGGCAACATTTTTTTTATTTTATTTTATTTTTTTTTTTAAATAATAATGCGACTTCATAAATAACTGTATAAGATCAATTAGTTCTGTATAACAATTAGTAGGTATGTATAATATTATTAATTACATACTTCTTATTTTATTTTTAATGTAAGTGTTTTAAATTCATTTTTACGAGATTAATGATCTTGATTCCTGAGTGGTTAAGTGGCCGATGTGAACTGCTTTACAATATGTTTGCTCTAAAGTGAATCAAGTAAACATAAGGACAAATTCGTTGTTTCGTGTATGCTTTTAGTTCTAATATTCTGGAGATTAAGTTTAATTTATAAAAAGAAAATTTATGCGTTCGCTTAGGAATTTGGAGCACCTCAGCAGATGGAAGACAGCAATTAAAACTATGTTCGATTAATCGAATTAGATTTTCTCTTATAAATGTAGGTACTCTATTTAAATTCGATAATATCTCATTTAATCAATTTACTTTTAAACATATAAGGTTTGTTCCAACAACACTTCAAATTGGTTTGGAACTGTCCGACGCATGCGCAGCGGACCACAATTGATCGTTCTTCGCTAATACGCATGCGTCGTACAGTTTGGAACTAGTTTGAAGTGTTATGGGAACAAACCTATAATTTAAAAAGTGATCAACAGGTAAAGTTTTACTTTTTGCTTTAAATTAAAGAAAATAAAAAAGATCCATTAATATCTAGGAAACTAGATTTATCCCGAGAAAAATACACTATTATATTTGTATGTAAATATACTATCCATCTAGGGCTATCTGCGGGCAACATTTTACAAAAACCATCTAAATTTCTTAAAAATAAAAGAAAAAGGTCCCTGCTTTCTGAAACGGATTTGTCTTGAAAATTTTGAAATCGGAGGTTTAAAATAAATTTGCGAACTTCAGAAGGATCATATAGCTGACGTTACATTCGGTATAAGCTTGGAGCTTGGAAGCAAACAGTCTGCCAAAAAGTATCTGCAAATTGCTAGTTGCTAGTCAAGCCCTATAGTTTGCATAATGTTAATTATAATATCCTAGAATAATAATGTTTTGTTTTTACGACCTTATATCTTATTGCCTAATTTATTTAATCCCCCTTTTTTTCCTCTGTGCTTACAGAAGGTAATGATAGCAATGTGGTTAATCTGAAAAGCTATTTTAGAGTCCGTGTGAAAAATAAGCTAGAAACCTTTTACATTCATGTGATTAGTTAAATAAAAGTGGAGTACGCCCTACAAATACATATATATAGTACAAATACATATATATAGTACAAATACATATATTTGGTAGCATTGTTGTACCAATTTATCTTTGCACCATGTGTCCATGTGTCACTTCAATTTTTTTAACAAATCAACGAAAAATCAACTTTTTGGGGAAATGGGGCAAGTTCTAATTAGGATTTATCGGTTCATAAAAAGTTTGAACAACAGACAAACACAAAACCAAAAAATATTGCCTTATGTCAGAAACGGATTTCTGTCTTGAGATGTTTGATTTTGGAGGCACAAATAATTTCATTTTTAGAATGATCAAATTGTTTACGTCACCTGGGTAAGCTCTGAAGTAGAAAGGGTGAAAAATTAAATAAATTAGACAATACTGGACGTAAAAGCAAAACATCATTGATGTACACAAACCTATAAGGAATATGGATGGGACGAGTAGAAGCTATATGAGCCATGCCATACTATTTGGCAGACTATTATTTTTAATTAGTTTTTGTAAAGGAGTACTACCACTGGGTAGCCTCTCCTCTCATGTTAACCCATGTCACTTAATCAAATTGTTATCTTTTTTGCTAATAGCAAAATGAAATTTAAAAAAAGTTTTTGCAATTATTACCTTCAAATTCAACTCAAGAATTCAACAATTTAGAGACCTCTATCATGGTCAAATGATTCACTAGTGTTATCATCTACGTGTACTAACCACTAAGTTTGGTACTCTGGTAATTTAATTAATTTTATTTATTCCAATTTTTTCGGTATGTGTTCACCTTGAGCTTGAGAGTAATAAATAATAAGTATATGTAAAATAGTTACAATATAAAGATTAACAGTGTATAATATTGTCAAAAAGTAATTAAATTTGCCCTCGAAAATTGGAAAACGGTAGATATGACTGTATTTGCATCAAAAGTGTTAAAAAGTTAATTATCAAACAGGTTTTTACCACTAACACATCATGAAATGATTTTTCTGAATAATTCGTCTTACAAAAAAAAAAAAAAAAAAAAAAAATGTAATTCCGATTTATTAGTATGCCCTAATTAATGTTAAATGAACAAAGGAGTAAATAGACAAGCGAAAGTTCTTCATTAATGTTATTCTCTTATCAAGACAACAATTTAATTGAGTCAACTTTTATTTGTCTTCTTAATGTTATTTAAGAATGAATTTAAAAGCGATGAACGAGTGAGGAGATCAAAGTACTCTTAAGTTTAAACGATTATAAAATTAATTGAACGAAGTATTACATGAACTCTTTAATCTCTCCACAGCATAACTCTTCAAAAAGGAATTCTTATTTCTTATCAGATCTCTATTATTATTGTTCAATCAAATTTAGATTTAAACTAAATCGGTCATTATTTACTCAAGTTATCGTCATCGTTCGATTCCGTGGCGGTCGATTTTTGGCGNTTGATTGTTTTTTCTTTCTAGTAGCTAAAGTTTTTAAAAGCAGGGGACTCAGACTTACAATGGCTTGAATGGAAAGTAATAATAGTGCGGTATAAATTGATCGTAACACTAATTCATTGTGACTGTATATAGATTTATTTACAGTTATTATTATTTATTTATTATTATTGGCATTTGACTGGTAAATTAATCTATGCCGAAAGTTATAGTTTGGTGTAACTTTTCATTATTATCTTTGCCTCTTTTATAATATAGTGATTAATTATTTATGAGACATTCTTTTGTAATAATAGGTCATGGTGGAGGTCGTCAGTTTTAGTTCTTTTATTAATAATAAAATATCTCATTCAAAGCTCCTGTTAGGTTGGGTGCATAGACAGTTATAATGTCATTTTGGCTTGCATAAGTAATTGTATTGAAGTTGTGTAGCAGCTTTCCTGCAGCAGCGTCTTGCCAAGGCGGGGCCAGTGAGAGTAAACCAAGGCAAGGGCTATGTGGTTTGAAAACCATGTTCGCGATTACAAAGAAATCGACCTTGACAGTACCTCACAGTACTTTCAGATATAAACGACCTCAGGAAAGGTAAGATATATAAAACTGGAACTGCACTGGTTTTTAAGTCGTGCTCACCATACAAATCACCTTTGCCATTCAATTGAATAAAGTCGAGAATTAAACATGTAAAAATATTATGCAAACTAGTTCAACAATGTGTGAAGGTATTTTCAATCAAAAAGAATGTGACAAATAATTCACAAAAATATAAAAAGTTTTTGTGTAAAATAATATAGCATGATTAAATATTAGATCGTCTTCTTACTAGGAGAAGTAGTTCAGACGAACGTACTTTAGAGGTAGTTAAATATGGATTACTTATAATAAGTAGCTCATCAGAAAAGAGTTGAACGTACTCTAGAAGTGGTTAGTTGAAGTCCATAATTGTTAGGAGAAGTTCATCCAACAAACTTAGTTGAACCGTACTCTAGAGGTGGTTAGTTAGGAGTCCATAATTGTTAGGAGAAGTTCATCAAACAAACTGAGTTGAACGTTATGATCGTTTTGAAGAACGAAATATTTTTAGGTCTAGACAGAAATCCGTTTCAGACATCAGGGATCATTTTTGGTTCCGTGTCTGACTGTCGGTGTGTCGTTCAATGTTTTCGAACCAACGTATCTTAAAAACTACACGTCCATTTTTAATGAAATTTGGGAGGTAGGTCATGAGAAGCCCATTGTTGGTCCCATTTAAGTTTCAATGCGCTCATTTGTTTCTCTTTCACATGCGCACAAACCTACATTAATTTACACCTATAGCTCCTCAAGTCAGTGCTCATCTGATTTGTATGAAACTTTTATAGTTTATCGACAGTAGCCCGCAGATAGCCCCAGATTACGTTGAACCGTCGCGTCTGCGCCATTTAACTTTTGTTTAATTGATACTTTAATTCAAGTAAAAAAATCTAAACAATTTTGACAGATAAAAAAACGGGGGAAACAATAAACAATTAAACAAATTAGACATTGGGTGTACATGACCAAGTTGTCGAACACCCATATAAAACAATAAATAACAAATTAGACAATAATGGCTTGTAAAAGTATATAATTAATATAGTACGTGATAGGATGCGAGGAAGCTATTGCCACACTAATTGGCAGTCTATATTACTATGTTTTAATAATTACAAAAATGATTTATATGCAAAGAACATTACAATTTAGTTACTATTTACATTAATAAACTTTCACTATATTATGTTATCAACAGGTGTTTTGTAACTATTAATGGTGACCTACACAAAGCCAAGTTCAACTGAGTCACGAAATAATTCATATATGCATTATAATTTGAAACTAACTTATTTTTTACAACTTGTCTACTTTTAATTGATATTTCTGCTACATTTGACAAAACTCTTTTCACACCTTTTTTGACATTTTAAAATTAATCGTGTACAACTATTATTAAATATTTTACACGGTTATTCCGTGATAAGAAATGTAATGAAGTCATTAGACCATTAATTATTATTTATGTAATATCTTTCAGGCGATGCTGTTAGCCACTAGTATTTAATAAACCAGTTTAATTATAACCTGTCTGGAAATTTAGCTAATCCAGTGTCATTTGATATAAATTACTCCTTGATTTGTTTTTAGTAAATTATGACTTAAGATTCATATACTTCATTTTCCTAATGCTTTTTTAGTTAAGTAACTAATGTCATATGCAACAAAGACTAAGTTATTAGAGATTATTTAGTGGCGTCAATATATTTTTTTTTTAAAAAACCGGACAGATAATAAATTTGAAAAGAGTGTTAACGGATTTCTTCAATCATGTTTCAGTCTCTAATACCTAGTTTATTAAATTGACTAGTAGCTAAACGTATATGGTAATTAAGTAGTCAAGGTTGCAAATTTTGATCCTTGGAAATTTTAACTAATTATTACAACACTTCATCTATCACCATATTACTCTCTAAATTATGCATAACCTTTTAAGCATAAGTACAAATTACAACAAATATTTAATATCAATATTTATTAGAATCGGTTTATCTTTATAAGTTATGTGCGGTATGGTTTCCTTGGTATTGTCAACATAANTGCTACCTCGGAAAAAATAGCATATGCTACACGACTGTGAAGTGTTTTTTCTTTACCTTGGCAATATTTCCTGTCTCGCTTCGCTCGACAGTAAATGTAACTGCCGCGGTAAAGAAAAAACTCACTTCACAGCCTAGTAACATAATATACTTTTTTATCAAACATATCTTTAAGATCAATAACGGAAAATTTTAAATTTATTTTTATAATTAGTTTTTTTTTTTAGATTGCATTGAGTGAAGATGGCTCTAGATAATGAGTCTAAACGTTTTTCATAATATAAGTATTCTGTTAAAATATATATTACACCTTCAAATAATAGTTAATTCTTATTTGAAAATCTATCGTGTGTTTATCAACAAAAAATAATATTTTTTCGTTTTTAGAGAACTTTTGGTGTATTTACCAATAAATTGGTAAAACAAATCCCTAGTAATATATAACGGTTCTACACGTATGTTATCTTTTTTTGATTTCGACGATCTGTGCCAAGTTAAGTGTAAACAGGGTAAATCAAGATAACCAAAGGCTTTAAGTTAGGAAGAGATAGAGAAGAGATCAATCCACTGATAAATACACGAGGAACAAAACTCGATACACGAAGTATTAGGCGTTACTACATCATGGTAGAGTAGCTTCCATGCATACTGAGAGCTTGATTATGATTCGCATGGTCAGTGGCGCATGATACTGACCGATTCACGATGACACCTTACACTAATAACAATCTGTCGGTTAGTTGTAATACAAGCTTTAGCTACGTAGCAATGCTGCCTTTATCGATAGTACATTAGTCCATAGTGTAACAGGTTTCACATTTTACCTTATTGAAAATAAAATTAATAATAATATCTGGTTAAACATCTTATTGAGCAAGAGTTCTTACTTGTGTAAAACTTGATAAAAAAGTATTAATTCTATAAGAAGTATAAATCTCGAGATTTGATTTGTACAAAATTAAATTTTGATACATTAATATTAATGACTTTACTGTAGGCACTGAAAAATATGTTTTATTTAAAATAAAAAAATTATTGTGCTCTTTATTTTAAGAGGATATTATTAATAACAACTTTGCTATTCACACGGTAATGCAGGAATGAATTTATATTGAATAGTAAGTAATCCACAGATAAAACAAGACTGTATTATTAGAAAAAATAACATACTATTTATAATACATATGAAAGAAGGCTCGAAATAATAGCCTTAACTATAAAGTATAGATTTTGTATTGAAATTACGTATAATAAATGGCAATAAGAATAAATGTAACAAAAAATACCTCTTACACACACTTAACCTTGGGTATAAATTTATTTTAAAATGAGAATCAAATTAAAATTGAGCACCTTCAAAAAAAAGAAGAAACACCAGGTGTACCCTAATCCAAATCATAAGCAAAAATTCATTTCAATTCGGTTGCTCTAGTGACTGTCAAGCATAACAAAGAAAGCCTATTAACGGCAATCAAAATTTTAATTTAAAAATATTGATATATATAAATATGTATGTATATATATTTTTACTGGTCTCATATTACTCTGCTTTGTAAGTTTCGTCGTGCATACCAATTACCCCAATTTTGAACCAGTACCCGTCATTCAATCTTCCCCAACTTTTGCACATAGAAACGACCACGGTTAATAATACAGAAACATGTTATTTTTATATTAATTATTTATTTTAATTAGACGTGTATTTTCCATACGAGTTTTATACTTTCTAATGAAAAGCTCCTAATGATGAGGCAAGAATGTGTTAACAGCGTGGAAATTTCAAGGCAGCTGCCTCACTACTGCTTATCACAATTTTGACAATCTCACTCATCACTCGCATATTTTCTTTATGGCCCCTCCACTTTCACGCCGTGTATCCTTGCCGATTATACTCGGAGAGGATATGTGGGGCGAATAACCCGCATCCACACTCTCGCCCTTTATGGTGAGCACCTCAGGGCCATGACTCCATGGTCCTTGTATCCCCATTGACTAGGGACGAAAACGCCTCAGGGGTCGGGCGAGACGAGCCGAGGAGCAGCGAGGAACCACTACCAAACTCGGCCGACTTCGGGCTCGGGCAACTTCGCGAGATTGTGGAGGGGCCTAAACTCTTTCTGTATATATAGTTCCAAGCTTCCAAGGTTTCTCGAAGAGAGGCCTAGCCCAGTCTTGATTGGGACGGGGAGAACTTGTTTATTGGGAACCTAGACTGAATACTGAATCTTATTTAAAAAAAAAA
>KZ652297.1:96872-109771 GCA_001010745.2 Gerris buenoi
AAATAAATAAATGTTGGTGGAAATAAATTGTTGTCTTGAAGACTGGTGAAAATAGAGTGTTGTCCAAAAGATTGTAAGGAAGAATTGTTTAAAAAAGTTGTGAAAAAGGATTGATGTCCACCACTTTTTAATTTTTCTTATAACTTCATTATTTTCCAACTTTTTTTAAACATTTTTTTCTCTTAATTGTTAAGTATAGTGTTCAAATTTAACTATAAGTGTGATAAAAATTTATTTATATTCCATTTTTATACTTTTTAGAGTTAGGTAAGTTAGTTTTTGTTCTTCTGAAAAATTGAGTTTGATGAACATAAACCCTTTTTCCCCTGGACCCTTCAACAGAAAATATTTTGTTGTCCTTATTTATTCAATGCTATATTTGATGAACAATATCGTTTCCGGATTTAAAAACAAACATGTGGCTGATTCAGTGCTAATTTGTGCTTCGGCGAGAGTTATGCGGATTTAGGAGAACTTAAAATGTGGACACAGTTTATTTTTATCTGACATCCAGAAAACATATATCGGTAATTATTACTTCAAGATGTAAAATTGTTTCTTTTAGTACATTACAGCATTTGATTAATTTTTAGAACTCAGTAAAACCCAGTCTCCATTGAATTTTAGATGTTTATTGTTAGACTTAAAGGCATTATATAAACCAGTAATTTTAACGCAGCTATTTTAACAGCAGTAATTCTTACGCTAAGTAGAAATAATCTAAGAAAAAGATTAGTTTTATTTCAATGTGAGTAGCATTTGAATGTAGGCTATTTAAACAACGCGGACTATCTGTCTACTAAGGAAGAGTTCTCGTTTTAACACAATTGTAGCACTTGAATAAGCTTTGAGTATCTTATACTTAAAAACATTAGCGGGCATGAAAAATAACTCTTAGCACATCACAGACGAATACATAACCCACTTAGCATACTTCTGCTTATTTAGGCCCACTCTTTTAATACATATGGTTGCTTCTATAATTATACAACGCATTTTGAATAACATTTGTCTTCATAAATAGAACCTTAACGTCATACATTACACTAAGATTCAAAGACTTTAATAGAATGATTTTTTTGTGTAATCTCTTTTAATTTTCTTTAGTTTGTCGTACACTTGATTTGCATATTCACTTAGAATACGTATCTGTCAAATGGTAGTTTAAACATTAAATTCTATACTACATTTGGAAGAAGAACTTAAGTGACTTAAATAATATTCTAAAATCGTACATCCTAAAGACGGAATATCTAATTATGATTGAGCCTCTTCGGTGCCAATTTTAAAGAAAAGTATAAAAAAAGGTCAATATGCGTTGTCTGTCAATAGTGTGGCGCATTCCTTGCGTCCTATTGCATATACTTAGATAATGCTTATACAAACCATTATTGTCTAATTTATTTAATCGTTTCCCCTTTTTGCTTCCGAATTTACCGAAGGTAATGGAAGCTGTGATCGTTCTCATGAGCGAACATTTTTTTCCGAATCAAATAATTTCAAGACAGAAATTCTTTTCAGACATTAGGGTACATTTTTGGTTCCGCGTCTGTCTGTAGATTTGTCCTCAATTTTTCCGTACCAAAATATCGTTAAAAAAAATTGTCCGATTTTAATGTATTATTGGGTGGTATGTCATAATTGTTCTATTGTTGGTCCCATTAAATGTTTGCCTTCTGCTCCCTTCGGCTTGAGTAATTATCATTTCACTGCAAATTTGGACTTAAAAATTTACTAGCTTGGTTAAAGTTTGTGTGATAAAATACTTTTATTTATGCATGGTCCTAAACAATCTTAATTGTTGTTATTAACTTATAGCTATAAAAAATTATTGATAGCAAGGATCAGTTAAAAGTAAAAATATTGTGGATGTTCGAATGTGGAACGACGGTCAAAATTATGGATTTATGAACGTGTAACGACGTTTAAAATTGTGGAATTATGTACACTTCTTTCTGCGAGGCATAAATAGAATATTGACCAATACACGAGACTATTTTGCCAATTCACAATCGATAAATCAACACAGGTATTAACTAACAACGTTTCTATTTTCTTTCTATTTTCGGTACTTCCCCTTTGGTCCAGTTTGGTTATGTCATGTCTTTTTGTGGTTCATCATGAGTTGGAATGTTTTGGCTGCGCCTAGGCGTTTAATGAGTATAACTTTGCTATCGATGCCATATGCCATACCATTTTACGGATGCACGCACCAATTTCATTTAAATGTTCTTTATTAGAATATTATCATTTAGATTGTTGTAATTTTATCAAACTTATAAGTTATTAATTAATTTTTCTCACAGTTATATCACTCAAAATAGTAACTTTATTTTATTAAAAAAAACTTATCTAACGTAAATGTTTTTTAAATGATAAAAAAAACTTTGGGACTGTTATTAAATATCATGAAAGCAATCGTGATATTTTATGTTTGGGTTCACTTTTCGCGCTGTGATATTCGTGAGTAAAAGGCAAAGAAGACATTTCTATAGCAGCTCAATTTATAGCCCTACCAGATTTTAAATGGTACTTGGTATTATTGATAAATTAAAAAACTATTTTTATTAATACGTATTACTTCATGCTCCTTTTACCTTCAATTATAGATAGATTAAATATACGTGAATATATTTCATTCTAATTTAAATTAATAGCATAGATAGTAGTATAATTAATTAATAAAACCCTGACAAAGATATTTAAATTTTTGTTTTGAGGAAAGTTTTAAGAGCAGCTCAATTTATAGCCCTACCAGATTTTAAATGGTACTTGGTATTATTGATAAATTAAAAAACTATTTTTATTAATACGTATTACTTCATGCTCCTTTTACCTTCAATTATAGATAGATTAAATATACGTGAATATATTTCATTCTAATTTAAATTAATAGCATAGATAGTAGTATAATTAATTAATAAAACCCTGACAAAGATATTTAAATTTTTGTTTTGAGGAAAGTTTTAAGTATGATATCTAGTTTGCGATAGTTATCTCAAAATATGTTTTTTTATTTGTAAAGAATATGTTAAAAATAAGCAAGGCGAATACTTTTTGAACGTGGTGAAATTTAAAGTCGGTCATTTAATCTATGTTTACGAAATAACGAAAGTATTTGTTACGCATTCGGTTAGTCTACATGGGAAGTTTAAATAAATTAGCCGGTTGACAGAACCCGAGGTACACACTCGGCTTCGAGGTACTTACTTGTTAATCAGTGGTCGTGCAAGTATCCGAACTAAGGTACTCCAGTTGGTGCAGGGTGTTTAGGAGACGAGAGCGCGGGTACTGGACTCAGGACTGAAGGAACAGAGGGCAGCGGGTACCCTGCAGGTGATGGAGGGGATACGCAGGTTACCGCTACCACTCCTACCTGTAGTAGTACAATGGTACAATGTACCCTCAAAGAGCATCGTTTCCATGACAACTGAAAACAATAGCCGTGGAGCACGCGACTCTTCCGATCATTACCTTTTCAATCGGTACTTCTCGCTTGCTTTGAAGCCTGGCCGGAAACAGAAAGTAAAGAGAGAAATCTTTGCTCTTCGGGCATTTGGGTCATACCAAGGTAGCCAAGGACAGTAACATGATATACGGAATGTTTTTTACTGCCTAGGATAAATGTCGGGCAACTCTCAGCCTTTTTTCTCACGATTGTGAAGTGGCTCCCCAAACACCTTAAGGGTCTCAACAGTTCGGATAACACTGCTATTCATCCCCTTCTCCCGTTGACATAGTTAAATTGTCAACGGGAGAAGGTTAAAGTTAAATTGCGTGTTAAAGTTAAATTGCTTGTTAAAGTTAAATTGCTTGCCATCTCTGAAATTTAACAAAATCAAAATGACACGATCGACAACAAGAGCTTAGTGTAAATATGTACAACTTACATATAGGTTTTAGTGAAAACTTGATTATGGATAAATATCTCCTGGATAAATATAAATATATTATGGATCTGAAAAGTCGTATCGTTTTGTCTCTAATAAAACGACACGATCGACAACAAGAAATCAGAAAAATATGTACAACTTACACATAGGTTTTAGTTGAAACTTAACTTTTAGATCTAAAATTTCGCATCCCTTGGTCTCAACTATAAAAGATACGATTGACAACAAGGAATCTGTAAAATATGTACAATCTACATATAGGTTTTAGTTGAAATAATCTATATTAATTCTATTTCCTAAATCTTTTTGAAACTCTTTACTGGTAGGTTAAGATGATTTAGTCTTGTTATGTGAGAATAAACAGTATAAACAAACTTCAAACTTATTCAAAATTATACAAATTACTTTCTCTTTTACAAATTATCTATAATACGTTAGTTTGAACTCATTGAATTAACTATAGGTAAGTATAAAAGAGGTGCAGTGGCTTAAATTGGACTACTTTACCACAAATCCCAAGATTGATTTTACATAATAAAAAATTACCAACTAACGTATCGCCAGTGCCAAAATATTGAGTTTCTCGTTAATAACATATCAAACTAATTTAATAGATTGGTGAAATAAATAATAGATACAAAAATGTTGTATTGAATATTGTACCCATTACAATAAGAGGCATTTTTGATCGGATAAGAAATTACTCTGAAATAAATTCATAATGATACATTAGACATTCATTAAATGCATTGACCAAGAGCGAGATGTGGACTATTGAGAAAATTACTTGCATCTGATTATGTATAAAATTAGCATCTAATATTGGCAGGAAATAAAAATTTACAAATATAAAAGAATTTGCTCATATAGATTTAAATCAAAGTACCAATGCCGTCATTATAAAAACAATTTTACATCTAAGTTATGATCCAACCTTTATTGAACAATAAGTTAGAAATCCCAGTGTAATCTCAACTCTCATATTATTATGGATTGAAGAAAAGTTGGTTTTTTTGCTAGTTTCTTTTTTGTGTTTTACACAAGTTGTTCAAACTTACACAAAACACTGAAAGTATCAGCCTTAACTGTAGATAAAGCCATAATCAGTTGAATGCAAGTAATTGAGACCGTTTTATCTGCAAGAAATATATACCAATGCTCACAAAACGAGCAGTGAGGCCTGAATTTTAATCATTTTTTTACAATTTGAAGCACTTGATGCCAAATATAGTGTGCAAATGGGTCTGAGTTTATCCAAGCATCATAAATCGTAAGGCGTTGGCCGCTACGGGAGCCTGCAGGCTTGACCTCCAAGTTACATCATACAATTCAGCAGTTTTAAGAACAAGTCAAGTGTCATTTCTCACGAGAGGCAGCCTTCGCCCTCCTTGCTCACATTTATCAAATCTCCGATATTGTTTTTACTATAAGCATTTCCGAGGGAGTTTAGTCTGGTGCGTTAGGGTGTGGTCTTATGCAAAGTCACGAGTTGTTTTAATCAAAATGCGTCCGTGAAGAAATCTCGACCAGACAATTATAACATATATCCTAAATTATTTCGGCTATAATAATATTTCTACATCGATTAAAATTGCGTGTTAAATTTTGTTTTTTGTTAAGGGAATTAGACAAATGTAATTCTCATGGTCAATAAATCATAAGCTTATACGCTTCTAAAAAAAGGTTTTATCATTCTAGTTCTACAAGATTAAAATCGTAATGAATATAACTTGTAAATGAAGTGGATATTAGTGGGTCCAATTAAGAAAGACAACATATTATGAAATACTCGTGTGAAGGAGATGCCCACTCTTTTTCGCTCACCAAAGAATTCTAGAAAATTCATTTTAAGCTCTTGCGACTTACTGAAGATCAATGACCGTCTAGAAGGTGTATAAGGAAATGAGAAATTCAACCCAAAGCTTTGAAATACCAGAGTACAATGAGCTGCTAGCTGGACGTCCCTGACCCACAGACAGGCTATCGTCCCACAGGCTTATCCTGTTTTGAACTCAATTCAAAAACAAGAGATGATTAGTTTATAAAAAGATAAAACTTAATTTAGTTCTAAAACTAAAACACTAAAAATAGAATCTTCAATTCCCTTTTGTTCTACGGGCATAGACAGATCGGACAAGGCCACTAAATGACCAATTACAGAAGAGGTGATCGTTAAGACTAATTAAATAATAGTAAAAGAGACTAATAATTTAATAAAAATTGCAGATTATAAATATTTAATCTTATTGTAATCATTATGGATACTTAGTAGTAGGTTATTTTTGTACAATTTGGCAGTAATTTTAATGAGATATACACATTATTAATATTATAGAAAATAATAGATAGAATATAATTGTAATAAAACAGCTAAATTAGTTATTTCTAGCCGGATTTTGTGGAGCTTGCTCAACTGATAAAAGTAGTCAATCTGTGGAAAAAAAAAAAAATAATAATATCTATACTATTTTAACGCTCGCGGTATTTCGCGGGAGTGTNTCTGCAGAGAACTGACAACAAAATTTAATTTAAATATTAACTTCAAAGTTTGCGCAAACATGATATTTGACGTGTATCGGGGCCTTAACAACTTGTTATGACTTGCAATAATTTTTTTATGTCTCTGTATCAATGAGTTCCTACAGATGCTAAGGGCCTAAAAAATAACTTGTATTTTATATTCAGCCTAATGGCCTAGTAGGTATCTATTACTTATAGCTCTAAAGAAAAATCGATATGTTAGCATGTTGAATGAAGTCGAGAGTAAGGCAAATTCCCTATGAGTCATTCCTTGAACCTTAAGTTAAAACTAAAAATTCCCTCGCACTCAACCCTGCTGGGAATCATTCGTCTTCTTGTGATATAGCTCCAGCTTAACTAGAATTTCACCTTTGATACCGGTGTAATAAATGTATAAAGTAAAGTATGCTTAAAATACCAGCGTGGATATTGTGAAATATGAATGTTTTTTGTTATGCAGGTTCTTAAATATTTCTATTTAATTTTTGCAATCAAGTTCAAAAAAATAAATAAATGGTGCATAAATCTTATTTTGAGATCTTTATGAATCATAGTTTTGGATCAGAGATTTTAATGGAAGCAGGTTTAAGTTCTAAAAACCAAATACGTGGTGTGATCAAAAAGTACCCGACCTTAATTTTTATTGGCCAAACAAAGGAAGGGGTCGAGGCTTGGTGTACGGTTGCACGCATGCCTAGTGAGGATGCTCATTTTTTTGGACGTCTGCAACACGAGTCAGTCGGTGGTAGGCTATTATAGTGAGGTCGCGAGTGATTGTCGTCGGATTTTTCTTTCTGACAAAATGACAGAAAAAGTCGAAAAGCGTTACTGCATTAAATTTTGTTTTAAGCTTAGTGATTCTCAAATGGAGACAATCCGTAAGATTTAACAAATGTTTGGGAACGAAGCGATGGGCACCACACACGCTGAAATAAACATGTAGTTATACTGAATAGACTACAACCAAAGAAATTTAAATATTGACAAGATTAAAAGTAGAATAAAACAATTGCATTATAAGTCGGAACTTTATCTTTATTTTTATTTTGCGTACAAGAAGAATTGATAAATCAATCTTAAATTAAATTGATGATTTTTTATTCACGGCATTACGATTGCATATCTTATTTAACGATGCTAAAGGCCTTGAACAGATCTGTAGCAATCATAGAATTTTCTTCAGAAATGCATAATATGACTCAAATGTAAGTAATTCAAATTTACATTTGTATCAGCGGCTGATTATAGATTTTCTTCACATTCTAATAAGAAGTTTTAGCTTAACAAGAATTTAAATGTTTATTGTTATCTCGATGACCTGTATAACTCATTGAGTATTTTATTTTCTTGTACGTCATAATTGCTTAAGTCAAGTTGATTTTTAAATTATTTTCCAAGTTGATTGTGATTTTTTTTGTATTTAAGAAAGGAACTTTATTTAGGGCTAAAAGTTTATGTTTAAAGCTATGGGTTATTAAATATATATCCAAAGAAATAGTGTTCTATTTTACTAGCTTTTGCGTACTTTCCTACCAGTCAGTGCAAATGTTTTGCGAATAGATTTATAGAATGCCCTGTTACTGGCCTTGGTAATGAGACCATGGTTCGCTACGTTTTGTTTGACCATTTCGTCCTAGTTCTACCACTAGGACGTCTGCTTTGGCATCTAGCCTCGTAAGCTTGTCACGGATATAGCTAAATCAGCGGGGCTAGTCTTTTGTTATGACTGGATTAAAGCCTTCTATAGCTCTAATGCATTAGTATTTTTAATCTGTATCTTCGTCTTGCTATTTTTACCACACTTCTGCCAATTTTTTTTATCATAATGAAAATATGTATTGTATAGAACCATTCACTAAAATGAATTATTTACTGGCTTACATCTATACAATTTTATATATTATGTAATAAATGTATAAAGTAAAGTATGCTTAAAATACCAGCGTGGATATTGTGAAATATGAATGTTTTTTGTTATGCAGGTTCTTAAATATTTCTATTTAATTTTTGCAATCAAGTTCAAAAAAATAAATAAATGGTGCATAAATCTTATTTTGAGATCTTTATGAATCATAGTTTTGGATCAGAGATTTTAATGGAAGCAGGTTTAAGTTCTAAAAACCAAATACGTGGTGTGATCAAAAAGTACCCGACCTTAATTTTTATTGGCCAAACAAAGGAAGGGGTCGAGGCTTGGTGTACGGTTGCACGCATGCCTAGTGAGGATGCTCATTTTTTTGGACGTCTGCAACACGAGTCAGTCGGTGGTAGGCTATTATAGTGAGGTCGCGAGTGATTGTCGTCGGATTTTTCTTTCTGACAAAATGACAGAAAAAGTCGAAAAGCGTTACTGCATTAAATTTTGTTTTAAGCTTAGTGATTCTCAAATGGAGACAATCCGTAAGATTTAACAAATGTTTGGGAACGAAGCGATGGGCACCACACAAATATAGGAGTGGTACAACTGCTTCAAAGATGGCCGCTCAATTGTTAGCAATTTTGGCGCAATCTTTGCTAAGACCCTTCTGAGGACCAAGATTGAATAGACCCAAAACTAATTTTCATCTCGTCTACAAGTTCCCTGATCGTCATTCGGCGATTCTGCATCACCAAGTTCCCAACTTTTTCAATAACGGCCTCATTTTGGGATGCTGCCTGACAGTGCTTCACTCTCCATGGATAAGCGGCCATCTTTGAAGCGGTTGTACCTGTACCACTGCTTTATTTTTGTTGTGCCGGTGCCCATCGCTTCGTTCAAACACTTGTTAAATCTTTATGGATTGTTCCATTTGAGCGGTTCCAAGCCCCGCTCCCACAGCTCCCTATGTTTGACCAATAAAAATTAAGGTCGGATACTTTTTGATCACATCACGTATATGTATACAGTCACAGTCCACCCCCTCTCTTCTCTTAAACTTCAATTTAATATTAAGCAGCGTACGAGGATCCCTCTCTACCTCCTAAAAACTTAGGAAAAGAAAATCCAGTGGTTTAGAAACTTGTATCAATGAGTTCCTACAGATGCTAAGGGCCTAAAAAATAACTTGTGTTTTATATTCAGCCTAATGGCCTAGTAGGTATCTATTACTTATAGCTCTAAAGAAAAATCGATATGTTAGCATGTTGAATGAAGTCGAAAGTAAGGCAAATTCCCTATGAGTCATTCCATGAACCTTAAGTTAAAACTAAAAATTCCCTCGCACTCAACCCTGCTGGGAATCATTCGTCTTCTTGTGATAAAGCTCCAGCTTAACTAGAATTTCACCTTTGAAACCGGATTCAATATGAAGAAGATAGCATCATCGGTTCTTTATATACAAAATTTCATATCCGCTTGAACTATTATTATTTTGAAATGTCGAAGGTTTCAATAATAATATGAACATAATTAACTAAAAAGCGTATGGATATTGTGAAACAGAAATGTTTTTTAAGTTTTAATGTTCTTTTATATATATCTGATTATTTTTTACAAATTAATTTAATTAAATTTAGCATTTATATTTTCTGCAGAGAACTGACAACAAAATTTAATTTAAATATTAACTTCAAAGTTTGCGCAAACATGATATTNGAATAAAACAATTGCATTATAAGTCGGAACTTTATCTTTATTTTTATTTTGCGTACAAGAAGAATTGATAAATCAATCTTAAATTAAATTGATGATTTTTTATTCACGGCATTACGATTGCATATCTTATTTAACGATGCTAAAGGCCTTGAACAGATCTGTAGCAATCATAGAATTTTCTTCAGAAATGCATAATATGACTCAAATGTAAGTAATTCAAATTTACATTTGTATCAGCGGCTGATTATAGATTTTCTTCACATTCTAATAAGAAGTTTTAGCTTAACAAGAATTTAAATGTTTATTGTTATCTCGATGACCTGTATAACTCATTGAGTATTTTATTTTCTTGTACGTCATAATTGCTTAAGTCAAGTTGATTTTTAAATTATTTTCCAAGTTGATTGTGATTTTTTTTGTATTTAAGAAAGGAACTTTATTTAGGGCTAAAAGTTTATGTTTAAAGCTATGGGTTATTAAATATATATCCAAAGAAATAGTGTTCTATTTTACTAGCTTTTGCGTACTTTCCTACCAGTCAGTGCAAATGTTTTGCGAATAGATTTATAGAATGCCCTGTTACTGGCCTTGGTAATGAGACCATGGTTCGCTACGTTTTGTTTGACCATTTCGTCCTAGTTCTACCACTAGGACGTCTGCTTTGGCATCTAGCCTCGTAAGCTTGTCACGGATATAGCTAAATCAGCGGGGCTAGTCTTTTGTTATGACTGGATTAAAGCCTTCTATAGCTCTAATGCATTAGTATTTTTAATCTGTATCTTCGTCTTGCTATTTTTACCACACTTCTGCCAATTTTTTTTATCATAATGAAAATATGTATTGTATAGAACCATTCACTAAAATGAATTATTTACTGGCTTACATCTATACAATTTTATATATTATGTAATAAATGTATAAAGTAAAGTATGCTTAAAATACCAGCGTGGATATTGTGAAATATGAATGTTTTTTGNTCTTTGTGTCATTAATTTTTCGATACAACCTACGTTTAATTTTTAAAATACTTCAACATTTTTTCCACCATTTTAATTTTTTGGGGGGTAAAAATGAAAGATCTCAACTTCTTGGAATTTCCAATAAGTTCATGGCTTTAGCCACACGTGTCCAAAATATCGGATTTTTTTAGCTATCAAGGAATAACTTAAGGGAGAAGCCAGAAACAAA
The DNA here is from genome assembly GCA_001010745.2 of Gerris buenoi. Taxonomy (NCBI): domain Eukaryota; kingdom Metazoa; phylum Arthropoda; class Insecta; order Hemiptera; family Gerridae; genus Gerris; species Gerris buenoi. The sequence goes on from KZ652297.1 coordinate 108,048, forward strand.
TATTTCAACTTTGAATCTCCCTTTTTAAAGGGAGCAGTGTTAAGCAATCAATATTTTCAGTGTCCTAAGCTACTTATATTCAAATTTAAAAAGCCCGTCTTGAGAGGAAGCAGAGATTTGAGGGTGAGAAATACTGGGTGAATTGGTTCAAGTAAAAGATACACTGCATGCTTATAGGAACTTGGGCTTTCTCGCACTGCCGTGTGCTTAGATACTGTCCTCTTTTTTTAAACCAGGTTAATAGTTTTAGTGCCAAATTGCCCTCATCTTAATAAATGGTTCCTTTAGAACTTGTATTGTTCTTATTTGCTGGCTATTTTGGAATTCAAAAAAAACTCTATTGTCTTACAGCCTACGTATTAGAAATCTTCTTATGTATATAAGCCCATCTAAGTAAATTAGCTTGAAACCCCAGATGTTAATAAAGTATACCACTTGTGTTTGCTATCAGCATTTATATCGATTAGAATTGCGTCATATCCTATCTAATAATTCCTACAGTGAAAGAATTCAAGTACCTCATAATAATTTTTTATGTCTCTTTTCAATGGATAATGACTTGCGGAAAACATTTTATAAGTATATTAATCAAAAAACTTGTTCAAGGATAGTAGGTTTCATAAAAATAAATACGAGTAAAATAATAAATAAATATTAATTAATATCAGAAATTTAAGGGTTGTCCTTGGTAGACGGTTTTAGCAATATATGTATTTCCAAATAAGGATATTATTTGTACTTGTAATAGCGTTATAATAAAGATGCAGTTAGTTGTGTGTACAAGCCAAGGTAGCTTAGTAGCTTAGTAGACAGGTCTCATTCTTAATTAACCAGGATCTGAAGTCTAGAGGTACATTTGAATTTCGAAAAGCCATTATCACGATTTATTTCAGCAATTAAAACTATTTTGAATTTATTTGAGAAATTATGATAGCGGGTGAAAAATTATACTAGTACACAGATTAGAAAAAATAAGTAAAAAATATGTATGATTCATGACGAAATAAATTATAGATATTTCTGTTTAACTTAACTTTTCCCCTATGTATGAGACATCTTAGGACATGCTACAGTATTAATAAAAATATGAATAACAAAAAAATGAGAGTGGTATAGGAAGATTTTGGGTTTTTTTATTGTTTATATAGTCTATTTCAATACCAATTCCGTGGGCTTCTTAGGGAGAATCTAGTTTTTGTGGTGATAGCGCTCAAGATGTCTATGGGAAGGAACTGCAAAATGGGACAAAACACTCATCTTTTTTTAAAAGAATAAAATTGTACTCTGTTGGTCAGAATGTATTTTGCTATCATATTATATGATATCTATGATTTAGCTTTACGATTTTACTAGGTCTGACCGTTTTGATCTACATACAGAACTAAAAGGACATCAGAAGTGTCAGTCATTTAAACATGTGTCGATAGACTATCAAACCTAAGGAACAGAAGAACCTTTATTTTGGAGACGATCCAGTCTTGCGGCTACCATAAATGTCTCAGATTTAAGGGAGAAGGGGGTCCATGGAATATAAGAGTTTTCCTAAAACTAAATTAATTAAGCAACCGTTTTGCACGTTGAGGCAGTAAAAACAATGTAGCCCCCATCACAGGAGGCCATTAGAGTCGCGCCACCACGGAATCTGGTAGCGCCACCAAAAAGAGAGACAAGAAAGAAGAAAATAAAAATACTTAATTGGCCATATATATATATATATATATATA
>KZ652297.1:109888-156481 GCA_001010745.2 Gerris buenoi
TGACCTTTGACATAGACATAGAACAATGAAAAGCCTCTCCAAGCAACATTAATGTTTATTCTACAAAGCTAGTTTTCGGCCTCCCGGCCATCATCAGTGCCGGTAAAAGGTAAGGAAAAAAACCCGACGTTGAGTCACATAAAAGACAAAAAACGGACTCCGTTTTTTGTCCGTTAATATCAACTCCACTTGCGCTCTTAATCCTCAAACCTTTGACAAAATTAATTAGTTTAGTCTCTCGAGTTCATTGATCCTAATTATTTCTTAATATATATATAATTGATGTCATCATTTAAATCTAATTTGCTGATAGAACTACCTATTTGTTTTTAGTAGGGTTGTAACTCAATATAAACTAATAAATAAACAATGTTATTAGTACTCGTCTACAAACGCGTACAAACGTAATTGGGAATTTCAGAGAGACCCTGGTATTTCCAGATAAGAATGCGCTGAATATGTAAATCGTCAAAATATCTAATGGCAAAGCTTAACAATGGTTTAAGGTCCGGTTTTTAAGAAGGTCCGGTTTTTAAAAAGGTCAATGCTATTCTTAGAAACATTTTAAAGCTATTATTGAATGTCTTAATTTCTTATATACTTATAAGGCTCATAAAATTATATTACTGTCTGATTGATAAGGAATGAGTAACTACGGTCTAAACAATCTCTCCCCTTAAATGCTTTATTCCTCACGAAGTGTGTTAATGTGCAAACTAGTTTTTGTAATCAAAGCTTTATATTTCACTAACTTAATAAACCAAAACTAAAAAAAAAAGCTGAAACTTATAAAAGTACTTACACCTGTATATAAAATACCGGTAAATAGGTTTTTTTTATGTCAGGAAATACTCGTTTTTTAAAACGAAATATTATAGCTTTTTACTTTACCATAAGCCTTTTTATATTTGCATACCTGTTATACTAACGATATATGTAAACTATTACTTTTTTACTATTTTTATATTATAGCTAAAAAACCAAAGTGTTATTAAATTCAGAAACAATTGCGAAACATTAAATCGATTTTAATCAGGTCTAAAAAACGTATTTATAATAAATTTATTTTTAAATATAGTTAAATGGGGTTACACGGTTTACAAAAGTACTTGTGACAAATATTCAATATAAAATTTTAAACGAAAAAGTCATAGAATCAAACATGGTCTTTCAAAATCAGTAGCTCTTCGTGTCATTAATTTTTCGATACGACGTAGGTTTAATTCTTCAAATACTTTAACATTTTTTTTTCACCATTTTAATATTTTGGGGGGTAAAAATGAAAAATCTTAACTTCTTGGAATTTCCCATAAGTTACACGGCTTTAGCTTCAAGTGTCCTAAATATCAGATTTTTTTGCTATTCAAGAAATAATTTATAATTTTAACTGAAATCCGCATCTTCAATACCAATTTTAAGGCGCAGTCCTAAAGTATGCTGGTGAGACATGGCGCGAGTAGACGCTAACTACTTACATTAGTTACAAAAACACTCGCAGCGTCACACGGGTCATGTCGCGCCACACGCGCCTCAATTTGCGCCAGGCCTTAAATCACCTCTCAACTAAAGGTATTTGTAATCCGATGTCTTCGGCGCATCATGGATGCGTGGTGGCCAGAAACAATCACCAATGAAGATCTATGGAGACATACAGGACAGGCCCCTATGGATAGACAGATTCAAGAACAGAAATGGAGATGGTTGGGACACCATCTGGAGCCATTGAAACCAGATGGGGCCATTGAAAAAAAAGGCTTTGGAGTGGAACCTATAGGGTGCAACAAGGAGGGGTAGGCCGAAAGGGAAATGGCGAAGAACAGTGGAAATGGAGGCTGGAAAAGTTGAACTCAGGAACTCAGGAACCTGGCTATGGATCGAGATGGGTGGCGGATTCTCCTGGATGCCCTATGCTCTATGCTCCCATAGGAGCCACGCAGGAACTAAGTCAAGTAAGTCAAGTTTGAGTCAATTATTTTTCGATACAACTTAAGTTTAATTCTTAAAAAACATTAACATTTTTTCCACCATTTTAATTTTTTGGGGGGTAAAAATGAATAATCTCAACTTCTTGGAATTTCCCATAAGTTCATGGCTTTAGCTACACGTGCCCAAATATCGGATTTTTTAGCTATTCAAGAAATAACTTATCATTTTGATTATGTGCCAGCCAGAAACAAAAAGGCTTACGAAGCAATCATTGTTATTAGCGTCCAAAGCTAATTACATTCAAATTTCAAAAGCCTTTCTTGGGACGTAGCAGAGATAAGAGGGTGATAAAAACTGGGTGAATTGGTTCAAGTAAAGGATACACTGCACTGAACTTAAGCCTTGCGCACTGCCATATGCACAGATACTGTCTCCATACTTCCAAGTAGGTATCTTACAGCTGTTTTTATTAGATAAAACGCCCTCTTTTTTAACCAACTTATGAATTCTAGAGTCAAATTACCCTCATCTTAATAAATGGTTCCTTTAAAAATTGTATTGTTCTTATTTATTGGCTATTTTGGAATTCCAAAAATACTCTATTGTCTTACAGCCTACGCATTGGAAATTTTCTTGGGTTTTAGCATAAGCCCATCCAAGTTAATTAGCTTGAAACTCCAGATGTTAATAAAGTATCCCACTTGTGTTTGCTATCAGCATTTATATCGATTAGTATTGCGTCATATCCTATCAATTCCAACAGTGAAAGAATTCAAGTACCTCATGATGAAACACAAAACTAAATGAAAGGGATCTGTTTGTTTATTTAAGAGAGAGGTTCTGGATTCTGGGCCATGATAACATCTTGAGTCTTGAGGGAACGTTGCTCAAACCTTGAGCTGCCACAAGGTATCAAATCAATCAAAGATAAGTTTCACAAAGTCATACTTTGTAACTCGGGCAACTGAGATAGGAACAAACACAATATCTTGTGTGATCAGGATAAAGAAGACATCCTGATTTTATTTTAAAACGCATTTGTGTAACCTGCTGCCTATAATAACTGATCGACACCTTTAACTATAGTTCATATTTCAAATTTTCAAAGTGTTATTGTAAGAATGGAAACCATTCCACTGGGATAGAATCGAAAATGAATTCGTATATTATAATGTTAGAGATGGAAAGTTCATTATTTATTTAAATTAATTTATACTTAAAAATATGATAAAAAGCGTATTATGTATTTGAGAATTGTTAGGATAAATGCCTAAAAGTGATAAGTTTATTGCGAATATGTACCTCGAAAACGAAACTGTTTCGGGTCCCTGCCCCATGTTATAGGAACTTTTTTGTTCAGCGTCAAATTTCCTATAAGAAACCCGACATCTTGTTGTTTTTTGCATTTGTGCAAGACTTGGTTGTGATCCTGAACAAAAAAATTCACCTCTGGTAACATTCAATCCACCATAATTCAATAACTGGCCTGTTGATCTTAAACTTTAAGTATACCATAAAGCTTATGAAGACCAGACGTTTTTCCTGAAATCTCCACACTTCTAACATCCCTCAATTAAGAGTAGAAAGCACAGGAATTGCGTGTTAGAATTATTTAAAAAAATCCAAATTTTCAAATGCAACAGGACTTAAACGATGTTTAGCAAGCTGATAATTTGAAACTAAATCAGTGAGTCTGAAAGGTTTTCTTTGAAATTGTTCCTCAGCCTAATTTCACAATCGATATAGAGATATTAGGCATTTTTTTTAAACACTTTAAAAAAAGGAAATAAATCGATATCTCGAGAACTATTGAGAAATGGGCATATGCCTAATCGACATTTTTTTCTTGCATTTGATCTATAGAATCTGCCAGTTTCGTTATGACGTTTTATCGCAGGTCCCCCTGTGTCCATCAGTGATCAGAGAGACAAAGCAACACTTTGTTAGTTGGATATTGGCCGTAGTGATTTCCCATCAGGGTAAATACTTCAATTTTTGTTATTTTCTAGTAATCATTTTCAGTTCTGGTTTCAACTAACTTAGTTCAGCTAGTACTCTATTGCCAACCTTAAATTGCCTTCTTGCCTGGACTCCTTGTCTTGTTCTAAAAATCCGCAATATATATCAATAAAACGTGAAGAACGTTTAGAAGTTAACGTGGCTTTGTTTGTTGGTGTGTATTTTCTTTATAGGTTTTGTCGAAACCCCACCTACGAAGGATCTCTTGTAGAAGGTCCGTTGCGTGAACTCTTGGGCTGAATTTTGGCGCAGTCGATTAGGGCTTAATCTAAGATGACAAATAATAAAATTAAAATATTCAATTGAAAGTGCTGATTTTGGCCTTACATACTTGAACATTTATAGAACACATTACAGTATTTTAAAACTGAAAATTTTTGAATAATCTGTTTCCAGAAGCTAAAAGAAAATCAAACTACGATGAATCAACAAATCAACATCGTTAAATTATAAAATAGGCTATTATCGATTCTATAGTCTACAAACCTTGTGCACGATGGCTTTCTGGCCAGTAAAATATCCTCCGTCCATAAATCACTGGAAAGAAAGAAATAAACAAGGTTCAGAAGCATGCAATTAGAATAAACATTGTATACGTGATACTAAACCTATAATATACAATCAAGTGCGTATTGGGTTAAATTTAAAATGTGAAACACTTAATTTTAGCCGTTTCAAGTGATAAAAATGTCATGCCTAATAATTTAAAATATGTATATCTAAACTTATTTTTTTTATATTGTAAAATAGACAATTTTTTAAATCACTGGTTAATTTGTAATTAAAAATATAGTCATTTACCAGCCATACAATTTATATTTGTTAGTATTTATATTCAATATAAAATTTTATACGAAAAAGTCATAGAATCAAACATGGTCTTTCAAAATCAGTAGCTCTTTGTGTCATTAATTTTTTGATACAACCTACGTTTACTTTTTAAAATACTTTAACATTTTTTTCCACCATTTTAATTTTTTGGGGGTAAAAATGAAAAATCTCAACTTCTATGAATTTCCCATAAGTTACACGGCTTTAGCTTCAAGTGTCCCAAATATCAGATTTTTTTAGCTATTCAAGAAATAATTTATAATTTTAACTAAAATCCGCATCTTTAATACCAATTTTAAGGCGCAGTCCTAAAGTATGCTAGTGAGACAGGGCGTGAATAGACGCTAAAATTTACCTCTCGCAACTACAGGTATTTGTAATCCGAGGTAATTGAAACCAGATAGAGCCATTGTAGGCCGAAAGGGACATGACGAAGAACAGTGTAAATGGAGGCTGGACAAGTTGGAAAATCCTGGGGTAAACTCAGGAACCTGGCAATGGTTTATACGAAAAAGTCATAGAATCAAACATGGTCTTTCAAAATCAGTAGCTNTGATGTGATCTTTAGTGAGCCATATAAATCAGAGTATTACGGAGATGGATCGAACCCACGACCTCGTGCCGCTCTTGATTCATTGATGGCCGAGCAGATAACATCTTGAGTCTTGAGGGAACGTTGCTCAAACCTTGAGCTGCCACAAGGTATCAAATCAATCAAAGATCAGGTTCACAAAGTCATACTGCGTAACTCGGGCAACTGAGTTAGGAACAAACACAAACACAATATCTTGTGTGATCAGGATAAAGGCATCCTGATTTTATTTTAAAACGTAATTGTATAACCTGCTGCCTGTAATAATTGCGATCCCTTTAACTAGTATTTCAAATTTGCAAAGTGTTATTTAGCAATGTACAATGTACCTAAGAATGGAAACCATTCCACTGGGATAAAATCCAAAATGAATATATTATAATGTTAGAAATGGAAACTTTTTAACACAAACCAGGTGGATGGACAATGTGGAACAAGACCTAGCAATGAAAATCACAGGATGGAAAGCGAAGGCGGAAAAATTAATTTATACTATATTTATATTTATAAAAATATGGTAAAAAGCGTATTATTTGAGAATTGTTAGGATAAGCCTTAAAGTGATAAGTTTATTGCGAATATGTATCTCGAAAACGAAGCTGTTCCAGATCCATGTTTATAGGAACTTTTTTGTTCAGCGTCAAATTTCCTATAAGAAGCCCGACGTATTGTTTTTGCATTTGTACAAGACTTGGTTGTGATCCTGATAAAAAAAAAAATCACGTCTGCTAACATTCAATCAACCATAAACCATAACTCAATAAACAGTCCGTTGATCTTAACCTTTAAGTATACCATTTGAAAGCTTATGAAGAGCAGAAGTTTTTCCTCAAATCGCCACATTTCTAAAATCCCTTAATTAAGAGTAGAAAACACAGGAATTGCGTGATCGAATTTTAAAAAAATCCAAATTTTCAAATTTAAAAGGACTTAAACGATGCTTAGCAGTTGATAATTTGAAAATAAATCAGTGATTCTGAAAGTTTTTTTTTTTTTGCTCTTTAAAATTGTTCCACAGCCTAATTTCTCTATCGATATGGAGATATTTAAGCCGTGTCCACACTATGTCGACTAGTACTAGACGGGTAGGTCGAACCCAGAAATTAGGCCATCTTTTAGGCCCATTTTACTATAGTTCCGTGGTAGAGAGTCCGAGTTGACACATCTTACCTCTGTACATTATACCGCCGAAGCTAGTATGATGAGCCATACAATTTATATTTGTTAGTATTTTTTTATGTTTATTATAAAGTAAAATATAAAAGAAATTTAATGTGGCCAGCGCATGGCTTTCTCGTTTTTTGTAAAAAAAAAAAAAAAAATATATATATAATTCAGTTTATATTTGATTGATGAATAACAATGATAACATAATCATTGACAAAAAATTAGTGGTAACAAGAAAAATTAATATCGGATTTTCTTCTATTTACAAAATTGAATTTTATAAGTTTTTTGCAATATATAAAACTTTTACTTGTTTTCATTTACATGAATATTTATATTTGTGTAAATAAACAATAAACAGCAATACTCAATATTCAGACTACAGCCATACATATAGATAACGTATGCTTGTGCTGCTTGGAGCAGCACATGTAATACCAATCTACAAACACTACAGCACTCAAAACAAATTTCTTCGACTCGCAACTAACTCTCCTAGACGTACAAAAATCAAAAACCTCCATCAAATCTCAAAAGTCGACATGATTGAAGTTGTTATTATTAAACTAGCAAAATCCTTTTTTAAGAAATGTATATACAGCGAAAATCCATTAGTAAGTGAACTTAGTGAGCATATTAACCTANTCGATATGGAGATATTTAAGCCGTGTCCACACTATGTCGACTAGTACTAGACGGGTAGGTCGAACCCAGAAATTAGGCCATCTTTTAGGCCCATTTTACTATAGTTCCGTGGTAAAGAGTCCGAGTTGACACATCTTACCTCTGTACATTATACCGCCGAAGCTAGTATGATGTGATCTTTAGTGAGCCATATAAATCAGAGTATTACGGAGATGGATCGAACCCACGACCTCGTGCCGCTCTTGATTCATTGATGGCCGAGCAGATGGTAAGTAATTTAATCCACACGGTCACGGCTCTCCTAATTCTTTGCGCCTAAATTTTGATTTGAGCCGGCTCTCCTAATTGAAATGGATTCATTTCTTTGCATCTAAATTTTGATTTGGTTACAGTCTCAAAAGTTAGAATCTTCCCATATCTTCTAGTGCTGCGCTACGCGCTAAGAAAAAAAAACAGTTTATCGCACCTTTCACATGGAAAGCAAAATAATAGCTTAGATCGGATTACTAATTATTAATTGTTCCGTTATATAGATGTTCGCATTATAATGTTCTACTTTATGTCATTTAATCTTTTTTAAGTTACGTCATTTAATATTAACTGTATATTGAAATGTATTCATTAATTATTCTTTCTTTTTAAACAACATTCTTATTATCTCTATTCTTTAATAAGTATATGATCCTTTTATTGCCCGTGACCATATCACCTTTCAATTTAATAAATCTATTAAGTATCTTATAAATAATTATATTAAGAGAGCAAAGAGCAGTTATTCATAATTTATTCTAATTTGTTGACATAACTGGAAATATAGGTTATTGTGTAAGTGTTAGACATAAAAACAAAGTATTCCGATATCTGCTATAGATGTGTGTGGTTAAACCTAAACCACAGTTGGTTAGCATTGAGGACTAGTATGTGCTAATTACACTAGGTCGTGTCTATGATATATTTCTCAATTTCATATTTGCTTTCAGTACAGTGTAAATAATAGCTTATCCTAATTGTAATAAGCTGGGATCAAGTGGCATAATTAAAAGGCACGAAACTCACAATGCCGGCTGTTGAGTTAGGCTTCAGCCCAAGCAAACTATTAAATAGCTATACTAATTAAATAGAGTGGTTCTATAAGTGTGTATGTATATATTTTAACAACTCTGAGCTCTTGTTATTCAACGAACGTAGTGAGTTAGTTCTTTATTTAAGGGACTTGGGATTTTAAATGTTTGAGTGTTTATTTTTCTAATAATAACTGGAGTAAAAATTAACCGATTGATCGAAATTTGCCACACAGGTGCATCTCAGCATTTGTCACAGTATAGTTTCTCGAAATTTCACGCTTAATATTGTCAAGATGGCGGCCAATATGACGGACGACAAAATAACAAGTTTTTGTTAACATGACAAACATATTTACATAGTTTTAAAGGTCTTGCATTGTAGGAAAAGAATATCTAACTATTATTACATAAAGTTTACAACACATATGACTGAAGGTGCTGAAATAAGTTAATGCTTATATAGCATATTACTTATAACTTTCAATTTTTTTAGGTAGATTAGGTGCATGAATAAAAGTTAAAATTTAAATCCCTCTCGAAATTGTAGTACCAGCCGTTATATAGTGCATGGGGGGATTTTTAGGGTATATATTTTGACTTATAAAACAAATAAAGAATGCAACATTTAAAAAATATTCTATATTTGTATCCTTCTCTTCAGCAGCTTTCATTTGATACCCTACTCGAAAATTAAAAAATAATGAGTTAACCATATTATATTTGTACGAATTGCACATGCGCATATTTAATTTTTAACTTCTGTATATTTTTCCTATGATTAGGTAAAAAAGTTGCGTCAGGGTTTTAAATTTCAGCTCTTTAACTCAAACGGTTCGGACGCATGAACCAAAGAGCGCCGGACAGACGGTCACGTCACCCTCGGAATAATTGTTTCGAGAAATATCTACGAAACCCTAAAAACCAAAAATATTTCTTACGTATAAACAGGTTTTAGTACAGTAGTTGCTCTTTGAAAACAAAAAGTATTAAATGAATGGAGTAAACTTATAACATTTCAAAATAAAAATGACTCGTGTCTAATAAAAACAACGTTTTTATACATTCCTTGCATTTATAACAAAACTCTGTATAATCTGAAATTAAATAATGTTTTCTCTACGGTTAATTACTATATAAGAATGACATGTAATAACAATTACTCAAAGAGATCATAATGAACCTTGCCTTGTCAAAAATGCCTTGTAATATCTGTTCTGTTAAATATAGTTGTATAGCTAAAAACAAATCCTGCGGAACCTGTAGTTATTTATCTTGTTTCATCGAACAGGCCGTTTCACATCCAATCCTCTTAATATATCAGAATTTTTTTTTCTCACTCATAAACCCACTTGTATAAGAACAAAACACTGATATTATGATGTATAATACATCAGGTTAGTTGTATTCAACACAAAACTAATATTTCCGATTTTTTTTAATCGCTAGTCCATAAATATATAGGATAATTATATAGGATTATGAATAAGTTTATGGCTTTTAGAACTGGATTTCTACTGGAAAGAGAAGACAGCGCTACTATCTCACGAATGTCTGATGAAATTGCCGTCGAATGAAGTATTAATATCATTACAAAAATTCATTTTGCAGTTAGCTGTCTCGCCTAACACGAAATCATGTTAAACAAGACATTAATCATGATTACAATTTAATTTCAAAAGTGATTTTTTTATTTTTTTTATTTAGAATATTCATGATTTTTTAAGCAAAAGTATTGTTTTCTATTCGATGATCTACATAATGTCGCATGCTAGAGGAAATAAATAACTCGGATTTTACGGAAAAAAATTGTTACTTATTCGTCAATTTTATTAGTCTGCTCATAAAATCATTTTTTATTTCAAAAACCATAACTTAAATTAATTGACATCGTTGCATTTAGTTTTTTTCTTTTTGTGTGCACTTTCAGTTGTTCAATCTTTTTACGAAGAAGGAGGAACTACGCATTTTTTTATAAGCTTGTAATATAATTATTTTTGTCTCATTAATATAATTTATTAATCACTTACATAAGCTACAGAAGAAAAACCCAATGAATATGAAAATACATATGAATAAGATTAACATTAACATTAATATTAAAATGACAAGCACGTATAGATTTACAGTTAAGCGTTAAGCTTTATGTGTAATAATTCCAGAAAATAAAAAAACAGGGGACATTTTTATAACTTTCTTCTGGTTTATGTTAAAGACAAATATTATATTTGTTGCGGAGAGCTAGTAACGTGCAGTTACTGTTTAATATACAAGATTGATGAAGTTTGTTCGTCAGTAAAAGTAAAACCCGTAGAAGACTTTATTGCGTTCATTTACGCATTAACGCATAACTATATGAAAAGAAGATAACGTGATTGCAAAAACAATTTTGACAGATTTAAAATAAAAGGTGGGAAAAATTAAATAGAGTATTGTAGACAATTCAATAGAGTATGTATAGACAATATATAGAGTATAACAATATAGTAGAGTATATAATATATAGATCAGACCATACATAGAGTGTAAGTATAGTTGACATTAATTATTTGTAAAAGAATAGCATTATTTCACTATGTTTTAGAACGCCTTGGAAGTTATGGTCACACTAATGGGCAGACAATTTTTTTTTTAATCTGTCAATTTAGCAATATTTAATGTGTGCAGGTGGTTGAAATTGATCCGAGGTTTTCTGCGAACTACTTTCGACAAACCAGCCAAATGTTTTAAAAATCTGATGAGTACTTTTGAAAATATAGATCATAGGTCTTAATAAATGTATGTGCACATGTGGATGAGAAACAAGTTGGTGCAGAAGATTGGAACTAATATAGGACTAACTATGACCTACCATCCAAATTTCATTAGGATCTGACGAGTGACGAATAGTTTTTAAGATATGTTCGTGAGGAAGCAATGTGCTACTGCAATTTAGCAGTCTATTATAAATTTACACATTTCAAAGTCCCCAGAGTAAAATAAAAATCGTGCCAAAAAATAAAAACAAAACTTGGATTGGATTGTAATTAATAATAGCTTATATGATTATAGGTTTTGATTTAATTTAATTATGTATGTACTAGGTTTTAATAACTAATGCGAGTTATTTTCAGCCACCTTTATTGGTTTCATGCTACTAAATAGCTAATTAAATATTATTCAACTAACTCTAGCTTTAATGCAGTTGCATTTAAAAAAAATATTTATTCAACTTTAGTAAGAATGAACTTTTAAAATAAAAATAAAATTAATCAGGTTATTTGTAGTCTTAGACACACCCTTCAACAACTATCACAAATTAAATAAGGTTTTTTTTTAAAATTTTATTTGGTGAAAGTAATGAAATGCTAAAATACGAGTAGTTTATTATAAATTCTAAAATTTAATATAGACAAAGATGATGAATAGAACTAGGTAATTTGAATTAAAAGGTAAATGTTACTTTTCAGCGTCTGACATAGCAGACGGCCTTAAATGCTGCAGATAAGAAAATGTCACTTTCATTCAAGTTCGAATAAGCGTAGGTTGTTAAGACTAAGTATATACTTCCTTATAAATAGAACAACCTTCAATAACCTTCAAGAATGTATTTCTATTTGTAAACAGGTACACAAATACGGTAAAGTACAAATAGGTGAATTAGTTGTACGTAGTTCACCGCAACCAAAAGAGTTCATTTACTTTTTGGTTTAGGCACTGAAGATGACCATTTGTCATCTTCACTTTAGGCCATCATGTTGGGTGTAAAGTTGTAAAGCAAGTTTTAAAGATGAAGTAATTTTTGCTTACCAAAGTTATGTTTGCTAACAAAAGTAATAATGCTAACATATATAGGTGCTACAGCCTATTATCAGCTTAGGTCTCACGGGAATCTTCCTCCATTCATCTATAGCAGCCGTCTTCGCTTTCCATCCTCTGATTTTCATTGCTACTAGGTCTTGTTCCACATTGTCCATCCATCTGGTTTGTGGTCGTCCCCGTTTTCTTTGGATGAACCTTGAACCATCTACCTTTCCACAGTTTTGTTTGGGCTCCTCTCATCTCAGGAATTTGCTATAGATGGCCTGACCATCTGATTCTTTGCTATTATAAATCGTGAATGAGATCTTTAATTTCTTGTTTGAGACGTATTCTCCAGCGTCTATCTTCTTCCATCTAAAAACATCTGAGAGCTTGCTCATCCGCTGCTGATAGAGTCCATTTTTCACTGCTGTAGGTTAGAGTTGGCCTTACGCATGTGTTTTTTATGTTTCCAGTTTTGTACTTTTCTCCATATTTGCTTATAACATGCTCGGGAGCAAGCTTAAAAGCAGCAAACTTTCCTTCTCCCTACCTCCCTCCTCCAGCAGTCTTCATCTGATTTCGGCCGAATTAACATCTAACTTTCAACATCATTATCTGAACCCGGAGCTACCATTATCACCAAAAGTTAATTCTTTCATTTAGTTGTTCAAGGTTACTAGAGCTCATAGATATTTTAAAGAACTAACTCCCTCAAACTGATCTCCCTCAATGATGATGTCGGATTTTTCCTTCTTTCTTCCAACGTAGACATACGCATATCCTTAGTCTTGCTGACGTTTACTGACAGAACAATTATTAAGTAATTTCTTAAATTTACCCGACTGCTGATTACATCCTTCCCACCACCTTTCATACACCTTGCTTTTTCATACTTTTTATTTTAAATTTACTCATTTTAATGTCTGTCTCTCCCACCTTTCTTACATCCTGCCCCTTTCCCTATCCTCTCCACCCAGCAGTCTCCATCTGATATCGGCCGAACTAATATCTAACTTTCAACTCGATTAAACATCATTATCTGAACTTGGACCTACTATTATCGCCAACTAGTTAATTCTACGGTCATAGTGTGTGAACATATACATTTATCTACTAGATCTAATCATACATACACTTCATAACAGATCTTTATTATCATCTTATCCTCTACCTGTAATTAAAATCCTGCATCAAGGTATTTCGACTCATTATCCATTTCTTTATCATTTGTTTGCTTTGTTATAAACCATTTTTTTTTTAACTTAACTTCAATATTATTTATAATTTAATAATTTATTGTCCTTTAAGTTTTATGATGATCAACTAAAATTATCGAAACAGGTCTGTCAAGCATTAGCTATATTGAATACTTAGTATTATTATTCATTTTTGATACCGATAAACCTAAATTTTATTATGACTTTAACTGAAGCATACAATACTTTGCATTAAATACATTTATTTTTGATAAATTTGCATATACATCATTTAATTTAATAATAATTATTGTTGAGTGGAATGCCTTTTGGGCAGTAACTTTGACGCATAATCATTACATTTGATGTCTACCTTTAAAGATAAGAGTTATAAAAATATAGTTCTTAATCTTTCCTGCCCATATAAGTCGTATACCTTTTATCTCCTGACATCCATTGTTGAGTGCCTTTTTTTGTAGTAGGTACATTTATTATACGTGCAGAGACTTCTTTCTATGATCTTTTTTTAACTGTTTGGTATTCTACTCTAGTTTTCCAAGTTCTCACTCTCTTTTCTAAAATTATAAGACCTTCATGTTTTTAACATTATTTTTTCAAGAATTCTTTTAAAGGAAATATAGAACCTAATCTGTCTTTATTACAGTGCTATGTTATTTGTCTGTTGACTTATTTATTTCTAACTTCTTGTCTATTTATTGCATGGGCGTGAATATCGGAGCGGACAAGCAATTAAGCTATGGAGGTAAAAGGTGTGCACATGTCCTTGGCTCGTGGAGCTCGAGCGAGCTTCTCTGTTCGGTCCAGGGTCTGACCTTAGAACTTGGCAGTATAGGGAGCGGCTCGCCTGACCTAGCTGTAACTACTTTCTCGGCGCTTTTCTTCTGCAAATACTGTACAACTTAGTCCGTTTACTATCCAATACCTGTCACTTGTTCCTTTTAATTAGTGCCTGACTTGTCCCAGACTAGGTACTCATAGGAAATGAGAAATGACGTTGTTACGTCTAATGTAATAAATCAATTAGTGTAATATAAGCTTGTTTCAATTCAAACACAACCAGTTCATAAATAGATCTTTCTGTGCGTTTAAATTATAATTATATTTCCGTGTGAAATTCCTTCAAAATATTAAAGTTTACGAAAAGCAAAGTGGCTTCTTTGACACATCGAATTTGTCATTGATGATAATGTGTGATGTGTGATGTGATTTCAAGAGGATCATTGGCCCCTGGTGAAGATCCTTATTAATCATGAAGCTAATTTCATTAAGACATGGTGTGGTTTACAGTGTGCTTTTCTCTTAAGGGTTTCGTAGATCATCCTCGAAATCCTTATACCAAGGGTGATGTGTCTGTCTGCTCGTCGCACTTGAGTTCATATCTCCCAAACATTACAAGATAGAGAGTTGAAATTTTAAATCACTGGCGAAACTTTTTTGACCCACACGTAAGAAAGATATAGATAAGATAAAAATTTAATATACCCGCATGCACAATTCAATCAAAGTGTGGTAAGCTCAAAAAATCGTATTCTAATTTTCGAGTGGGGTATCTAATGAAAGCTACTGATGGGTAGATTACATTTTCATAATACGCTGAACCTACAAAACACTAAAAAATTTTTGGATGCAAGAACTTTCCTGTGATTACTGATTATGACTATGATTTTAGTTGTAAAATAAAATAATTCCACCCTGCGTGGAGATTCAATTTTTTCGTTTCCTTTCAAAAGCAAGACGGGTTTAGTTTTTCTTATTAAATTGTTCTATTCTAATTTTTACTATAAATCTTCTAGGTACTTTTTTTTCGATTGAATATCCTGTTACAGATATTTTTAATGACTGATGGCAGTCATAAAGTCTTGAAGAATGATTTCGTCTTTTGTTTAGCTAACAGGATTTAAAAATTAAAAATAAAATAAAATCAATCTGAGCAAACTGAAGCAATTGTATTTGGAATGGTAATATTGTAGAGTATAAGTATACAAATGATTTATAGCTTATTGTAACAACAATTATTTACATCCGTAAATATACTTGTAGGAATTTTAATAAAATATAAGAGCATTATATACGCAGAGCTTTCTGCAGATGGTAATCTAAAATTATTTAGATATAGAATAGAATGAATGGACAATGTAACAAAGGGACTAAGGGGACCATTAAAGGAGTAAATCCATCAAAATCCCGAAAACGAATTTTCACATCCCAAAACTTTCTCTATGTATAGGTATATTACGTATACGAGGAAGTACAAATAGATAATAGTGAATAATTTATTCAACATTCCAAAAATAATTTATTGTCTGATACAATTGAACGATATAACGACACTTAAACGGCTTCTAAGATGATATTCTTCTTACTTCGACCTTCGATCGTCCTTACATTGAAAATAGTTTGTCCTACATTATTCATTGCTTATTATTGTTACATTTCTCTTGTTACGTAATGACTGACCAACTCTATATTTATAGTTTAATTGGTGTAAAGTTTAAAGAAAAAAAAATCTTTATCTGATAAATCAGACTAATTTTTTTCAAACAAACGTTGCTAAGTTGAAGGCTCAAGGCTTTTTAACGCAACGACCTTTAAACTATAAAATTACTCGAGATAACTTGTTACTTGTAAGTTTCATTATCAGTCCCTTACAATGAATAAATAGAGGTGAAGCATTTTTTTTTCTTATTTAATCCGTTCCGATTTTAATTTCGATAATGCGAAAAAGATATTATAAGCTGATAGAATTGTGGGTTTATGATATAAAAATATAGTTACTTGGAATATCGCATTTCAACCTAAAGTTATTTTTTACTGATATTAACTTCCTAATATTTAATATCGAGGTGTGGAAAAGATATTTTACCTCATCAGATCCTGGAGTATTAAAAAAGAAATCCTTCGCTAACGATTTTTTCTTAGAATATTAGTGATTAAGTGATTAATAAAGAGTAGATACTACTATTGGACACGATATCGATTTTTAACAATCTCTTAGCCTCAGTAACATGAGAAAATTCATTTCTATAAATTGATTAGGGAAAGAAGGAATAGTTCCAATTACTTTTAGTCGTGAACCCATGGAAATTTTGGTGTATCCCCATGTTCCAGCAAAACATCTTTGACAACTTAATAAAATATTACAGTTACAGGGAAGTACTTGCATCCAAGTACCCCTATGTTCTAGCCAAACAACATCTTTGACAACTTAATAAAATATTACAGGGAAGTACTTTCATCCAAGTACCCCCATGAATCCCCATGTTCCAGCCAAACAACATCTTCGACAACTTAATAAAAAATTACAGGGAAGTACTTCCACTTGCGTACAAGTACCCATACCCACACCCACATTCTCCATGTCCCCATGTTCCAGCCAAACAACATCTTTGAAGACTTATAATAAAATATCACAGGGAAGTATACTTACATCCAAGTATTTTTTAGGGTTTTGTCGGTTATTAGGCATACACGAAACGTTATAATATATTTTCTATCCCGCCCTATATGGAAGTAAAAAAAACATAAACAAATTAAAATGGCTGGCCCCCGCAATAAAAAAAAAAAAAAAAAAAAATTGAGGTGAAATGTTGACGCTAAAAGCAATATTGGCGATAAAAAACACAACACGCAAAAAAATTTATTATATTTCTAGTCTACTCTTTAGTTACGCTGGTATTTTGAAATTCAATTTTCTAGGTCTAGGGTGAACGGTGCAGGGGATATGAACCAAAGTACGACGGACAGACAGACACATCACCCTCAGCATAAGGGTTTCGAGAATAAAGAATGCATGAGGTAAGCATAAAGAATATATTTTACACATAATATAAAATATGAAATATGAATTCGGTATTAAAAGTGAACTCGCATTTCTGTTACAAGTTTTTCAAGATTTGGTTTTTATTTTTAACAATATTACACATAAATCGCCGTTCAAATTGAACAGTCAATTTTCTTGATTTATTTTTTTTACTTGTAGCATTGATAAAAAAAAAATATTGCTTAAGAGATGTAGGTGGTTGGGAAATCTGCAAAGCTTTGTACCCGAGCCACAGCAGTTCAATGGTAACTTAAGCCCTGATCAGCCAGGTTTCTTTCCTTGAATGTAATTTGAAGCTAAGTATGTAAATTAAATCTTCTTCTTCCTTGCCTTCCAATCCAAGGACAAATGCTTTCTTTTACTTTTATACAGAGAACGCCGTCTCCCGAATTTACGACTATAATTATGTCAGAGTCGAGAAAGAGAAAGTCTTCCTTAAATTTTGCATATATTATTGATGCATGATTAGTCAAGTATCGTCCTTTGATTGAGTTTCCTGAAAATTTCTAAAAACCTTAAATAAACGTTGGAACGATTTTACTTTTGAGTCGTTTTTCCCACAATTCCACTTGCAATTATGATAACATAGTTACTTCAATTTTATCTTCAGCATAGAACCAATTTATATTTCCTCCTTGCAATATAGGCATTTAGATTATTGATGTAGTTGAATATATCGGATAGGTTCGTAGATTTTGTAAGAAACACTAAATTGTTCAGCTTTGCCCACTTACGTTTAAATTTTGTACAATCGCGGCTTTGTCCAACGATGGAGTTTAAAGAGGTGTCTTTCAATAATCGTTCTGCGTTAAGCACTACAATTTTCCATTTTATGCAAAAATAGAAATTCAAGTTTTATAAAGATAAAATAATATGCCAGTCAAAACATACATAAAAAATAGCTAAATTTGGTAAGCGTGATGTAATTCTGATGTTTTAATATGTTGGTCGGACCAGTTAGGGTAATGTGATCCTAAGTTTGCTTCCTTGCAGCAACTTATTGTGCCTGTGATCCAAACAACATATAAAAAAAAATCAAAACTACGCCACGCTTTGAGAATTTAATGTCTTATTTGACTGGCCTATAATTATTACACTTGATTAATGAAAGAGCCACGTGGAGAATTTAATTACATGTTAAGTAAACAACAAATAGCAACATGTTGTAATATTGAAAACAAAGTTGATTTTATTGTGTAACTTATTGCATTCAAATGAGCATTAACCTTGTATTTATAGGAGGCGTTTAAATAAATAGATTCAGTCTGGACATTATATATATATTATATANATATATATCGCCAATTACCCTGTATAATTAATGCTACATAGGCAACATTTTATTGAAAGAAAACTTCCGCAATTATATAATTGGCAAAAAGCGCTTAAGAAGTACCAGTGAATTGCTAAAACAGCAAATACGAACAAGTATGAAACAGAAAACACGAGGAGCTGTTCTTAAGTTTATATATTTATACTAAACTCCACAACGTTGATGCAATACGGGTCCTATCGCTTGATGAGTTAAATTTTGCCTAATTTAAAATATGTAATTGCCACACATAACTGCAGAACCAGAAGGAAATATAACCCATGTGATATAATGTAAACGTATTAATAGAATAGAGTTGAAATAGTTTTACACCACTTCTTCTAATAATAATGAGGATTTTTATATTTTTTTATATTGGGGATCTCTTTTAAATTCATTTAAATTCTAGTTAAATAAAAAAGGCTTCAAAGAAAGTTTAGTTAAATATACAAAGAAAAATATAAATATAGTACTACATTTTTAAAGAATGCATTACATTCTATAAAATTTACTTGTTCAAAAATTTGTAATTTTCTTGTGTAATATATAGTTCCTACTTTAGTGTAAATTAAAACATACTCAGACAGTAGACATTAGAATACATTTATTTTTTTTAATTATTAGAATTTATGTAAAAGTATAATTAATTTTTACAAGGATGAAACAGAAAACACGAGGAGCTGTTCTTAAGTTTATATATTTATACTAAACTCCACATTTATCAAATATAAAGAAACCGAAACAACACAGGCTCTTTAACATTTAAAAAATTATAAATCAGTTTAAATATTTCCATTTTAAACTAATATTAAATTGTTCATGTCAATGTTACCTTGTTTTAAGCATAATTAATAAAAATTTATTGATTACAATTAATAACGTTTTAACATTATAAATTAAATATCATTAAATATGAACTGAATGTTTTTCATAACAAGTTGTATTTGATAAGTAGGAAATGAGACACACATGTCATGTAAGGAAAAATAAGCGCGAGGTTTTTATTTATTTATTTTAAAAAAATGATAATAAATAAAAATCACATTATATATGTAATAAAAGCACATTATACTAATTCAAAGATTGGTCTTATAATACTGTGATTCTTCGTCTTCGGTTGACCAGTAATTTATATAATATATAAACTAAAGAACAGCTCCTCGTGTTTTCTGTTTCATCCTTTTTCGTATTTACTGTTTTAGCTATTTACTTTTACTTTTAATACTGAATACTTTTTAAGCGCTTTTTATCAATTAAATAATTGTGGACACACATCTTTGAACAAAGTTTTCTTTCAATAATATGATTCCTATGTCATGTAGCATTTATTATACAGGGTGATTAGCGATATATACGAGTATGTACAAAAATAAATAGGGTGATTCTAAACCTCATTCGCTGCAAAAAAAGTCTTATAAACCATAGGTCCTCAATCGTTTTCCCAAAAAGTGAAATTTAATGTTTTTTTTTCAGATCGTATACCTTTGCTCATAAAAACACTTATTGCTTATTTCGTATTAAAGAAAGCAAGATTGGTCTAGAATACGCACCTAAAAGTAAACAATAGCAACAATAAGTAATAAGTTTACTAAAAACAATTCCACCTTAATAAATGGGTAATAATTATTGATATTGCACATAACGTTAGTAAATAAGGAAAATTTTCCTGAAGTCCGAAAAGTTTAAGCTCGGTTCTTTACCAAGTTATGGAACCACAAAAAATTGACTTTTTAATTTTTTTAAAAAATAAATAAAATTTGTAAAGATTTTTTGTCATGTAATTTGAGGGCATGGAAATTAATGTTACACTAATCTAGCAAACAATTTCAGCTTTACAACGAAACCAAAATATTTTGTCTTAGTTTTTATACTTTTGGAGCAACAAGTGTTTTTAAGAGCAAACGTATGCGATATTAAAAAGATAAAATTTGACCTAAAACGGTTCAGAATAGATCCATGGTTTATATGACGTTTTTTGTAGCCAATGAGGTTTAGAATCACCAATTTAATTTATGTACATATATATCGCCAATTACCCTGTATAATTAATGCTACATAGGCAACATTTTATTGAAAGAAAACTTCCGCAATTATATAATTGGCAAAAAGCGCTTAAGAAGTACCAGTGAATTGCTAAAACAGCAAATACGAACAAGTATGAAACAGAAAACACGAGGAGCTGTTCTTAAGTTTATATATTTATACTAAACTCCACAACGTTGATGCAATACGGGTCCTATCGCTTGATGAGTTAAATTTTGCCTAATTTAAAATATGTAATTGCCACACATAACTGCAGAACCAGAAGGAAATATAACCCATGTGATATAATGTAAACGTATTAATAGAATAGAGTTGAAATAGTTTTACACCACTTCTTCTAATAATAATGAGGATTTTTATATTTTTTTATATTGGGGATCTCTTTTAAATTCATTTAAATTCTAGTTAAATAAAAAAGGCTTCAAAGAAAGTTTAGTTAAATATACAAAGAAAAATATAAATATAGTACTACATTTTTAAAGAATGCATTACATTCTATAAAATTTACTTGTTCAAAAATTTGTAATTTTCTTGTGTAATATATAGTTCCTACTTTAGTGTAAATTAAAACATACTCAGACAGTAGACATTAGAATACATTTATTTTTTTTAATTATTAGAATTTATGTAAAAGTATAATTAATTTTTATATATTATGAATATACTGTACTGCAACTCAAGCGTGTATTGCAAGTTGTGTGTCACAATACCATATCATATACAGTAAAACCTGCTAAAGTGACCACCCGTGTATATTGACCACCTGGTCAATGTGACCACTTTTTCATGGTCCCCTTCATACTTTCCTGTACATTTTCTTCTGCTTATTGTGACCATCTGCCTAAGGTGACCATTTTTGGTCGGTCCCTTCGGTGGTCACTTTATCCAGGTTTTACTGTACTTTTATAGTAGACTAGCCGGATAGGTGCGCTTCGCGCACCTTATCCGTCTAGAAGTTGGCGCTGTGTGTAAATAATAATAAAACAATATAATTAATATATCTTTATTATTACATAATTTCGTATTTTAGTAAAAATAGGTTATATTACTTTTTTATGCATTTTCAATTATTTTATTTTATACTACCTTCAATTTTCAATTTTAATTACAATGAGTCTATGTAATAAATTTAAGATCTTTAAATCCACTGGAAGTTAAGATAATACTATCTGATTAAATCCAAGATGGCGGCCATATGTTAAAGTGAATGTACCTTCAGTTTTCTTCTTTAGCTACCACAGGTTTATGTACCAAATTTAAGATCTTTAAATCCACTGGAAGCGAAGATAATAGTATCTAATTAAATCCAAGATGGCGGCCATATGTTGAAGTGAAAGTACCTTCAGTTTTCTTCTCTAGCTACCATAGGCCTATGTACCAAATTTCAGATCTCTAGGTTCCCTAGAAGCTGTGATAGTAGAGTTTTATTAAATCCAAGATGGCGGTTGTAATTCAATATGGTGGCTATATATCGAAATCAAAACACCCGCACTTTTCTATTTATGGTACACTCTATCTATGTACCAAATTCCAGATCTCTCTGTCAATGGGAAGTAGGAGAATTACTGTTGAATAAATCCAAGATGGTCGCTATAATTCAATATGGTGGACTCATATCGAAATCAAAATGGCTTTTTTTTCTATTTATGGTTCACTCTATCTATGTACCAAATTTCAAATCTCTTCTATGTCGATGGGAAGTAGGAGAATTTTTGACAGTCAGTCACTGTCACTCTTAGTTTTATATATTATATAGATTTTAATGTTTCTGATGATTTTATTTATTTACAATTAATCTCCCCTAAAGCAAAAAAAGAAGAAAACTTCAACCATAATGATTTAAGTTAACAGCAATTTTTTATTAAAGAAATAAATATGTATAGTTTTGTCAACGAGTTTACCTTTTTATAACCCTGAGAAAGGTAATTCATAGCGTTTGAAAGAAACTTTTTCTTAATTTTAACTTTTATCTTATTTTTAAAAATGTATTATCTATTAACTCTATAATTTTATTAACAAATTAAGCTTCCATAACTTATTATTTATATTTGTTTCATTCAGGTAAAGTTATATTTCAGGGTTCATTTATTTTACTATAAAGCAGCATGTAATTTATTTAACGCTGTATTGGTTGGCGACAACAATTCTTCCAAACTTAACCTCCTATGTTCAATATTCCATGGACCAAGTGAAGCGCGAGCTAGCTCTTTCGCGTGTTTGTGCAGTGATGTAAGCGCTGTTTGGAGACAGTTTAACTAGTAAACAAAAGACATTGGGGTGTGTGCCGTCGATTTCGAGTTTGGTGTTTAGTTCGGGCTAAGGGTATACCGCCTCACGGTAAGATTAACGTTGAAGGTCGTTTTGATGAAGAGTTAGTTTGTTGTATCAGTGTAGGGCGTGATGTCGGGGCTGAGGTATAGTCACGCAGTGACGGTTCGTGTACCGTCTTGTTATCCTGAAGAAGAAGCTGCTCGGGCCGAACATTCCGCCCTGGTCAGACTACTCAGGGACTTAGGGTTGGATGTCCTCGAGCTCCCGCCCGATCAGAACTTACCCTGTAGTGTCTGGGTAGAAGATACGGCTGTAGTCTGCAACGGCATAGCTCTCATGGCCAGGCCACCGAATCGAGAGAAAGAGGTCAGTCTTCTGCCTTCTTGTACCCACTTAGATTTAGCTAACTTGGATGTCCTATGATGATTGAAAAGCAAGAGTAAAAAGAGCTCTTAACTAGAATTTATTTTCTTCCTATTATCAGAAGGAGCATAAGGCTCTTAATTTTGTATTATCAGTTGCAGAGGAATGCCCATTGGTGGCCTACCTATGGGGGCCACTTTCGTAACTATTAAATTATTTTATAATGAACTCAGTGGATTTCCATTTGGGATAGACCAGTCCTGTAATAAGCTGCTATCAGTGCTCTCCCTAAAATCAATACTTGTTGGTTGATATGTTTTTCTCAACAATATGCAGAGGAAGTACCTAATTACTTAGTCTTAAATTGCTCTGTCTATAGTTACATAGCTTTACAATTCAATTATACCCAAAGTTACATAGTTTTACAATTGAAATACACACATCTATATCTATCCTTCTAAATAATAATGTTTTTATACTGGCTGTGCCACTTGGTACTCTCTGACTATCTTAATCTCTCGCTATTCTTAAGAAAGGAAAGCAAGGGACAGTTGTCTTTAAATTAGTTCAGAAGTGAGTTGCTTTATCATTTTTTAAATCACTTATTTATGATTAAAAGTATTATCTTATATATTACATTCTTTCCTATACATACTTGCTTATCTAAATAAATACACAGCAATATTATACAATATGCTCTGGCACTAGCCTAGCCAGCCGAGTGGTTAACACACTCACTAACTCTCACCTTAAACCAAGATTATTATCATTATCCCTGACGATAGTTCAAATCCCAGGGAGTTAAGACATGTTCCACATTGAAGATCATATCAAGTGGCCGATACACAACACTTCTTTTACTGTGAAGAAACTGTCATGGTGGTAGTTACTCTAGTTCTTATAAGGTTTCTCTTGGTGATTTTTACTTACATTAATTGCTCAATGCAAGAAGGCAACTATCAGGTTGGGTATGTTAGCCCTAGAAGTCTAACTATAGCAAATTTATTATCATTTCTTCAAATTTGTTTTATTTGAGACTTTTATAAATTGATTTCAACACAAACTTTGTTTAGACTAAAAATAAATACTATTTTGTATAAAAAATTACAAAGGACATTCTGGTCAGCAGATCACCTTATGTGTCAATAATTTTTAGGGGTGGGTGTATAGTAATAAGAGAAATAAGGTTTGCTGAGGAGGTACCAAATAATTGAAAAATTGTATTATTTACTAGTTTTTTGTTTATATGTATATATTATACACAATTTTGATGCCGGGTATTGACTTGAGTTATGTTTAATTAAATGTTTATTTTATTTTTTTTATTTTTTTACGTAGACTGAGGTGGTGAGAAGTATTGTGAGAAAGGAACTAGGCCTCAACCTGGTAGAGATGTCAGACCAGTCAGCCAAACTATCTGCCTCTGATGTCGTCTTTACAGGTAATTTTTTTATTTTATTAAATTATTAATGTGGACACTAGTTGGGGTGCAAGATATTGTTGTTTTCCAAAACTTTTTTGACAATATGTACTTTTGTTGTACATATAATATTCCGGTTTATGAAATCTTTTTTATAAAACTATAAAGCTTTCATACCATCCTTCCTTGATTTTACCCACACCTCATTCGGGTAATCAGGCACATTCTGCATCCCTGGATATTAGTATAGTATTATGACTCAAGTAATTTTTAAATTATTGTTCATTATCATTATAGTTTATTAATTTACTTAGCTATTAAAGTGTTGCCATGTACTACAGCCTAACTCCTTTGGTGCTACATCCCTAACTATTTACTATTTTTAAGGATGTATTTGTTGACTTGATTGGTCATTTGGTTATCAGGTAAGGAGTTCTTTGTCGGATTGGGAGAAGGAACTAATGATGGAGGAGCCAAAGCAGTAGCCAGTGCTTTTCCAGAGTACAGTGTAACTCCAATTCAAATTGATGGCCAGTCAAGACTGAAAGCACTGGTTAGTGTGGCCGGACCAGGAGTTCTTACTGTAGGAGGAGGTGTTGGATCTCAAAACGTGCTAAAGCAGATGGAGCGAGCCTCATCTTTCTCTTACAGCACACTCACCCTACCTGAGGACAATGCTGCTAACGTCATGTACATCAACGGTACCCTAGTCCATCGCACATCTGAGGAGATTCCACTGAGTGCACGCTTGCTTTCCGAGAGGATAGACTACCCTCGCCGTGCAATCAATCTCAAAACATTGCACTCGGGGGCTCCCACTCCACTGTCAGCATCCTGCCTCCTTCTTCGGGCTCAGCCCCATATCAGGAACCTTTAAAAAAAAATGCTTACCTGCTCCGCTTCAACTAACCACGCCCTAAATTCGCTATCTTCTGCCCTTTAGGGTATTGAGCCTGCGAGTGCTACCTCTTTCGAATCTTAAGATTTGACATTGAATCACCTCAGTGTTTTGCAGTCTAATTTTTTCATACTTTCATATTACTATTTTATAAGAAGACTGCATTAATTGTGGAATGTTTTTAAAAACAAAATCTAAAAATACCAGTTTTAAATAATTAGTGAATGACCTAGCTTTATTGATTAACTGTAGCTTTAATTGTAATTTTCTTCTTTTTACCTGATTTGTAGCTCTGTGGTCTGAAAGATTTAAATTAAACGTTTACCTGACTTTTTTTTGTTGATATCAGGAAACAATATTGTGTTACTGAGCCTCATAAATTCTAGTTGTAAGCCCTTATTTATTTAGAAAATTATAGGGAGGAGATATGAGGTTCTCTTTAAATAGTGCTACTTATGAAATTTATTTTTAATTAAAATTGTTTTATTAGTAATTACATTTTATATATTTTATAGTATCGCAGTCTTGTGGTTGTTTCTTGGGTCTATGATACTATTTGCCCTTCTCTGATATAATTTGTGTGTGTTTGGCCCTACATGCATATGGAATCTCTTGACTGTTTACCTATTATATAGGTAGATCTAGATTTTTAAATGTTAAAAACCTACTGCAGTCAGAACATTTTAATATTGTAATTTGTAACATTGTCTTAGATGTTCCCATTAAGGATATAGATTATTTAGATTAGTTATTGGGCATTTATCTATTTTCTTTATTATTTATATAATTATTTCTGTTTCTTCTTAATTAGTCACTCTTTTGGTTGTATTTATTATTTAGAAGTAAAATAGGTTGAAAATATTAAATGCCATAAAGTGTTTGCCTAAGCGCTCTTTCAGATCTCAGAGTGAAATTCTTAAGTATTCAACATTCCCTTATTACCTTTAGTTTACTTAGGCTTTAAGAAGGTTTTAAATACTTTATTTACCATATTATCTTCTTTTCCTTGGGAAGAAATCGGGATATGGTTTAAAATTAACTTTTACTCATTCATTTCTTTAAAAATTAGTTAAAAACGTATTTTGTATTTATTATACGACATGATGTTACGAGGCAACCATTAACAATAATTTCATTAGTCCCCAGCGTCCTCAGTTAAGAACATGTTATTTTACTTTATTATATTTATATATCTGATAATCCTTACACATCAAGTTAGCATACTGTAGACAAAATGGAATAACTTTTTTTTTATTATTATTAAAAAAATTAATTGTTAAATTCATTGGATTGTATTATAGGTTGAAGTACCTTTATGTTAAGTAATTATTAAGTTTAACAAACTGCTATGTTGGTAGTTAAACAATTGCAGATTGGAATTGACAAATATTGCTCTTTTTTCAAATGTTGTAAATTGTACAACTAACTGCTTAAAATTTAATTTATTTTCAGCCTATAACATTCTATCATAAGTCAATTATCCAATATTGCATTTTCCTCTAAATTTCATTATTTTGTTTGATTAAATGCAGGTTTTTTTTTGTTATACAAAAAGCTTTCGTGTTTTCCAAACTGTTGTATTGGTAAGGCATATACAATAGCTCTATGTTATTGGACTATTTCCAACTTTTTTTCTCTAGTACATTAATCCGGCAGATATTAGACCAGAAGACTGCAGTATTTGTGAAATGCCAATAAATAACACTGACATATGGCATCATGGCCTACAAAAAATTGTTTATTTGTTAAATAACCCTAACTGCATGTCTACAAATTCATTTGGAAAGCCAATGCCGCCCTCTTGCCAAAAATTTCTTAGTTAAGCTGGTATCGTTTTAGTGTTTCCTTCTGTTTATTACTCATGTCACACTGATATACAAAGTATTTTAAACCTTCTTAAGTCTATACAAGACATGTTTTTTACAGATACATTCCAAACTCCCTTCCTTATCAACTCTAAATGTGTTTACTTTTGCATTTATTTGTTTATTTCTAACACGCTTTAAGTGTTTCTCTGGGTTAGAATGAGAAAATAAACACCAAACTTGTTTGGATTTTGTGTTTATGCTTTAAAAGTTTTTTTTTCTTTGATGTTTTTTTTTTATTTGTTTTAAGAGCACTAATCATTTTTATTTTTATTAAAAAAAAGACATAATGTCTCAAAGGCTTGCCTTGTTTTATTTTTCCTAATTTTACTAGATTTTAATTGTTGTTTTATTATGTTATAGAGGATATTTATTTTATTATTTTACTTTTTTTAATTTAATTATAAATGGTTTATTAGAGGTTTTTTTTTTTCTTAAATTGCTCTGAGCAATATAAAATTGAGATAAACAAAAAAAAGTATAAAATTATTTATTTATTAATTTTTATTTATTTTTTTATACGTATTTATAATTAATATAAAATTTGTATTATTGTATTGTAAGACAAGCTTATAAGCAGCATTTAACTAAAAGACATAAAATGTATTATTTATTTTTTTAAATATTATTAAGTTCAATGTACTGTTTATGTTTGTTTGTTTTTAAGTCCTTTATATTAGTTTTGATTTTGTTCGTGTGTGTGTGTGTGGCTGGCTGTTTTCAAAATCTACAGAGGATTAGTTAACTCTCTTCCAGTCAGTCATTCGAGTTGAAACTAGGCACATTGACTCTGTACCAATACATAAACATCTTATCAAATTTTAAGGTTATTATGATTATTGTATTTATAAAGCTATATAAAGGATTTATAATGAAAACTTTGTTTTTATGGGTTATTATTATTTTTGTTTTATAAAAAAGGACCAAAAAAGTCATTATTTATATT
The DNA here is from genome assembly GCA_001010745.2 of Gerris buenoi. Lineage (NCBI taxonomy): Eukaryota > Metazoa > Arthropoda > Insecta > Hemiptera > Gerridae > Gerris > Gerris buenoi. The sequence goes on from KZ652297.1 coordinate 138,068, forward strand.
GGGCCTACTTTAAGAAAAGGTTGTATTATCTTTGGTGTGTCTTTTTACCTGATTATATATTTTGATTCTAAAGTGGAAAGTGTTCGTTGTTTTACTCGCATCACCAAACTAATGAGTATTTCTGCTACTAAAACATTTTTAAAAGATAATCCACAAACAATTGTATTTTTTATCCAATTTCTTTGTGGTTTTCTAATAATTAACTTACTTTCAGTAACTTCTTTATCAACTGGTTTTGTTACTTCTTTTAATATTCCACATTATTGTTTCGTGTTTATTTTGAACATGTGAAACATGTTTTTATAATGAAATGTGATTCAAAGTGCCTAAAGCACTGATGAAACCACTGTTCCAATTCCAACATATCTTGAGAAAATCTTATTTGTAATCCCTCTATCCTGTATACTCTCATGAAGTTTTAATTTAAGTGAAAATGTGGTATAACATATCCATTTTGACACCAAGCAAAGAATACGCTTACGGTGCAGTCCTAATTGTATGCAATTGTGTTGTGTTTTCCATTTCAACAGTGAATCATATTATAATGCATTGGAATATATTAGATAAAAAACCTAGTTTCGTCCATTCCTATTAAAAAAACATTCCCAATACTGTTCAGCATTGTTTCATGAACAAAGAATATGCTGTGGAAAATTTGAAATGGTTTCTTGTTTGCTATTTCTATATTAAACCAGTTACTTGCCTTCTCGTTTCTAATGATGTTAAAATCTATGTAGAAGGTAAATTTGCCTTTTACTACAACTCGTCACTTTCACCTTAGATTCAATATCTACATGATCACATCCATTGGTCATCTGCCCATTATTTAGAATAAATAAAAAAAAAAAATGAAAAATGAATAGAATAAAATGAAAAAAGACAAAAAGCAAAATATTTATTTTGTTCACTTTATCTGTTTACAAAACAAATAAAAGTCAAAGAGTGAGTCAATTAAAAAAAGTCATTAATTTAATCTCTTGTTATTTCTATTTTGTAAACAACTATAAATTTTGACGTACTGCACAGTCTGTGTTATTTATATTATTTAAGATAAATTCAATTTAAAAAAAAATGAAATCAATGTGTTAAACACTATTAATTATTATGTATCGTAATTTTTTTAAAAAAAAGCACTTGTTATTGCAACCTTAATTATGTACAAAAAGAGTTGTGAGATGTTATTAAATTGTGTTACGTTATTTTGGGACAAAACTTGTTGCTATTTTGTGGTCTGATTTATTTTTAAATAACTTAAAACTATAAAAATAACATCCTTATTATACTTAGTTTGTTGGACATATTTTACATTTTTTTTTTTTTTTTGTCTTTGTAATTTAGTCTTTAGATTATTAATTTACACATTTTATTAAATTCTAATGACGTTAAAAATTAACACCTTCTTTACTTCATATAACATATATTGCTATTTGACGGATTTATTTAGGTGTTGAATAAATACTAAATGCTCAAAAACTTGTTAGTTTTGAAAATAAATGAAAACTAACAAGTTTTTGAGCATTTAGTATTTATTCAACTCCTAAATAAATCCGTCAAATAGCAATATGTTACATTTTATTAAATGTAATAACATAATTGTTAGTTAAAATATAATGTTAAGACAATATAAATAGTCAAATTCCACAAAAAAAAACTTTAAAAAGGCTGGACTTAATCAAAAGTCCATTAATAAAAAATGTCTAAGAATCGTCAGCATAAATGAGATCGATGTTTAGAATTTATCTTGTGGAATCAACTTTTTCTTACATTATTAACTTTGAGGTCTTTATGACAGATGTTAGTCAATGACAAAAAAATAAAATATTTGGCCATAATACCTAAACAGAATCTCCTTTACTTATACAAATGCAGTTTTTGTTTCGTTTATATTTGGTAAATTCGGAATGTAAGGGCCCTACTTTGAGGTTAGGTGATAAAATCCCGTATATTAAATTAAAAACCTCAATTTTGTGTACCCTTAAATTTTCAATAGCCGCTCCGCACCACTTTTGGTGCTCTGCTCATTTTCTGAAGAAAAACAACCCTCCTGTATATAAACCAGGTTGAGGTCCAACTCGAAAAAAATTCTGGGGTACGTACAATCCGAATTAGCCTTATTTTTTTAAGTACTATAAAATACTTATTGTCAAATTGATTTACTTGAATTTTATTTTACATTTATTTTGTGCATACATTTATTGAGTCAAAGTGTTGTTTTATGATTAATTTGATTTAAAAAAAAAAAAAACAAGTTAAAAATATATTTATATAATGACTTCTTAAATTTAAGTTTCAAATCGTACAAACATATTATTTTAAATTGCTGAAACATTTTAATTTATTTTTATTTTATGTTTGAATTATCATCACTCCAGTGTAAAGTTGATCCGGTGAAAAGTTGGCTTTTAAAAAGTAATTTTTACCTCTTTCGAAAGCACTCAAGAATAAAAATTAATGTTGATAGCTATGATGAATACCTTTTACTATCTATTTTTTTAAAATTCCAAAGAATTAATCAGAGCGCCCTAATAGTTACATGGTGTATAAAACATCATGTTTGCTAATAGTACAACTTTACCATTGGAGTGACGATATGTGAAATATTTATTTAATAATTTTAGCTAAAAGTAAGATCTAACCACTTTTATTTAAAAATATTTATAATTTTATTTCCAGAGAGAAGTTATCATTGATTTTTTTTTTTTTACATGTGATATTGTCATCGGGTGTTAAATAATGTTAGACCTTGTGATGACACTGAGGAATAACTTACTTCTTTGTACGTAATATCATATCATGAGCACCTGCTGCACTCTATTCATGCTTTATTTAATCACCTGGAAATTTATATTGTTCACCCTTTTCTTTATTTCTTTACTATATTTCCCTTTTTTTCAGTCTATTTGTTGTACAATTATTTAAAATATATATATATTACATATATGAATTGATTAAGTTATCATTTATTCTTTAGTTAAACCTGAAGAATTTGCTGGAAAATTCTCAGCAATTAAATCTTCTTGTCCTTTTCCTTCTGTAACATGCTGCCTCTGCAGTTTGAAACCCTTTAATACATGAAGGATGGGTTGCAACTTATGCCTTTAAACTACATCGTTGCAACGGCATTTGTTAACCCTTTAACACTGGCGATTCAAAAAGGGTTCACCCCAAAAATGCCTTTAAAACACTCACAGTAAACATTTTTTAAAAAATAATTCAATTAAATTAATTAGGAGGGAGGACCACCTAGCGTTTGGAACATAGTGACTTTTTTTATACCCGGGCGTTAAAGTCAAATATTCTCTTGGGTATAAGTGCATCAGTGTGTCAGCTGAGTTTACAGGTGATGCTTTATTTAGTGTAAAAGTGTAACATGGTGCCATTGCAACACGAGCTGTTTTCCAACCAGAAGAAGATCAACCTAACCAGAGTCGTTGTTTCCTAGTTGCTCTCCAAACTCAATCAAGCAAAGAACAAGTTTGACTTTTGCTACTCAAAAGAAAACCCTTCGGAGCCGCCACTCCTGAGTAACTCTTCACTTCTCCCCAGGTAAATACTTTAAATATTACTACCATTCTTTAATATTGTTCTCAGTTATTTAACCCACCTTTGTTATATTTCTTTTAGCGTGAGCTAGGTCTCAAATGAGATATAAATAATGTCTATGAAGATTTTACTAAATCCGTCAATTTACACAAGTTATCATCACACGTATGAGTATTTTAGGCAGACTGACTTTATGCATATCTTTCCAACAGGAGGAAGCTTACAGCTTTCGGTGTTTATCAAAGTATTAATTATGTCAAATTAAAAGTTAAAAGATCCAAATCCACAGTAGCAGGGAGAATTAGGAGATAGTAGAAAATAAATAATTGTAAGGAAAAATAATATTTACGAATGTTGGCAGTGAATTAAAATGACCCCCTACAGCACAGCCTGCATAATTTGTTTGATAAGTTTTTGAGACATCCGTTTATTTTATTGAATAAAAATCTTTTTGTGTCAATCATTATTGATCTTATTCAATTAAAATAAAGTGAATAGAGTAATATAATATGCTGTTTGACACTGAAAATAGATGTGGGCAGAATCTAGACCTTTTTTGAATTCATGAGTATTCTATAGAACACAAGTTGCATACTTGTGTTGGCCCAAGCCCGTAGCCAAATAGTGACTCCTGAATTGCTCCCTTGAGCTGGATAGGCCTCTCCCTAAGTAGAGAAGAGGCTGTATGGCAAGGACTGCTGAACCACAAACTCTTCTGTTAAAAAAAGTGCCGGAAAAATTAACTTAATCCATAAACAGGTATACGCAAAATAAAAACCAAATATGAAAGAGGTAAGTAGTTCAAATATATTTAATTTCTGTACAAAATAATCAATAACATTAATCCAACTCGACATCACAATCAAAGTTTCAAATAAATGAAGCTTTTATACAAAAGGAAAGAAATTACACGAATCTTTGCAAATATACACAGACTATTTATAAACATTCAGTACGCACATAATATATCTATACAAATGAACAATTATTTTACATTTTACACACAAAAGTTAAAATGGCAACCCTGTTTCGTGGTCACTTAACTGGACCCAGAACACATATTTACAAAATAATATTAATAAATTAAAAAGTAAGAACAATTATTAAATAATTTAAAAAATAAAACATTAAAAAACATCACTAATAGTAATCATTCTTAATGTATTACTAAAATTTCTTGGAATAAATAAATACATTCATTTTTCTACAGAACTCTTTACAGTCTTCACACAACTAGACTTAGTGCGTTGACAGCACGGGAAAAACTAGCAAATGGGGTGACGAGCCAATGAGAGCTTGAGATTTTCCCGGACAAAAGGTCAGGCCAACTAGGCAAAGATAAATGTCTCAAGTGGAGGGGGAGAGGCCATCTGGATAAACGCTGCCCCACCCCTATCCACAGACCTAGTGGCTTTATTTTTTCCCCCAGAGAGGTTGGCCAATCTGTGTGTCACACAATTTCCCACGCTGTCAACGCACCAAGTCTAGTTGTGTGAAGACTGTAGTAAGTGATCAAGATCACCTAAATAAACAATCGTTAACATTTTAAGACTACTTATAATTTAAGCAATATTTACACCCAAAAATATGAAAAATCGAACAAGAAAACAATAGGATTTATGTTTCCATAGACCCCTTTCTTGGCAATTAGATTTCCTTCTGTCACTTAAGCACGCTAATAGACCCTTTTCTATTACTCAAGTAGGCTAATTCTCTCTTTATTTCCCTAAGTAGGTTTATAAATCATTTTCTATTTTTTAAGTAGGTTAATAGACACAAAACGTTTATATTTACACAACGACAATGTCTCATAATCAAGTCAAAAAGTTCATAAAGGCAAGTCAAGTATGAAAGAGTTTAAATTAAAGTCTAAGGGTGCATATATAAAACACTATACTTATTTGTGCCACATGGAAGTCCCAATTTACTTCTATAGTATCTACATCAAATAACTTGTTCTTTATATTCTTAGAAAATGAAATTAATAATTTTTTTTTTACCGGATTTTATAGTTGGATATAATAATCAAAAACCACCGTGACGCAGAAGGATAAAAACAGTAAGCTAAAATTATCAAACGTTTTCCAGAATTTTCACATTATCATTAACGTAGCTGTATGCAACGTTAAGGAACGAATTATGAGCTGATCTCTTGAGAATGGTCCTTACAAACGTTATAGAACAATCCAATTTCAGTTGAATTATTCTTCTAAGTGATATAAATTAATTAGACTCTGATTACAGAAGCCTATACTGTAACATGCACACAAGGGAATGGATAATTGTCTGGGTGGAATGTAATGGAAAATAACACTTTCCTGCTACTCAAATGTTAATTTTATAATGAGTAAACTGTGAAATTTTAAAAGAAATACTCTTATCAAAACCAAAAGGTAAAACTACCTTAGACAAAACAATTTATGAAACACCAGAATTTTCTTTACTTCATCATTATATATCTATAGTTAAGAGTTCTGCAATAAAATTAAATATAAATGATTTCATCCATAGTAAAATGGAGAAGAAGAGATCCATTATAAAAAGTTTTACTGAGTACACTACAGTAAGAAGGTAAGAATACACGAGCCTTTACAAATGGAATGTTTTTGGCAAGAAGAGGAGAAGGAGCAACACTAGCTTCTATAAAGCTCCTTTTAAAGCAAATTTCAAATTTCTTCTCTGTATTTCAATTATGTTATTGATTTTGTTTAAAGGTTTTCAACCTTGTTCAAAATAAAATTACCTTCTCACATTACATAAAATTAAAATACCTTAAATAGATTAGTTCAAAGCAGCAAGGCACCAAAATTTCCTCATTACAAGACGTCTTTAAGAAACAACGATTTAATAATATACTGTAAACATTATTCACCTGATTAGTAGTTTATACTTTTCTTTCAAAAAGAAAAATAAATAATAATAATTACATATATATAAATACTTAATAAATATAAGTACGAAACATAATGTCAGTAGCAATAGTTCTTACAACAGTAGTAATTAACAATGTAGTCCTTAATATAATCACAAAATAAAATAGTTAATTTACAGTGGAATGGTTTATGGAATTGAGGAAATGGAGAAGGAGAATGGCACTACAGCTGCACAATCTATTACTTGGCTAAATAGATGAACAGCTGATGTCTTGATTAGTCAATTTCCTCTTTTGCCGCAGCATCCTGGACTGAAACCAGTGGTATAGTTTCTCTAACTATCACAGCCGGCACCTTAACTCATTGGCAAAAAGTTAGGTGCCCAACTTACTGGCTATCTGTCTCTGCTATTAAGAACACTGAAGAGTACCTAGAAATAAGAAAATCACATTTAGACACAAAAAGTCACAACATTGGAAAATAATATTTGTGCCATTGGTATCCTACATTAAATTTCATGTATAAACTAGAGTTGGGCCAACCGTCTAGAAAAAACAAACGAATGAATAAGTCGATTCGGAAAAAACAATCGACTGAAAACAGTTTCATAGTGGGAATAGGGTATACGAATAAAGATATAGACCGAGACTGAACCCGCAAGTCAAATGTTTCAATCGGATGTTTTTGTTTTTAGGAGTGGTAGGGGAAGGGAACATCGGTGAAGGTCGTGAAGGGCTCAGAGCTGAGAGGGGGTGAGAGTGAGAATGCGCTTGACACTCGTTATCTCGTCCCAAACTACAGCCTGCTATGATATCGTTTTCATTCGAATGAAAACTAGATATCCAAAATATAGACTGAGACTGAATCGGCTGACTGAAAAAGTTTAATTTTTCAATCTAATGTTTTTGTTTTTAATTTAAGAGTGGTAGGGGATGGGAGCAACGGTGATATGATGGACTCAGAGCTGAGGCTGTGAGAAGGTGCATGACACTCGTTATCCATATACAGTCCTACAGACTGATATCAGTCGAATGAAAACTAGATATCCACAACCGAATGAATAAATATTTTAAAACATCCGATTAGTCGACTGTTTTCAGTCGATTGGTTCCCAATGCTAGTATAAACCCTTAGGCAGGCCTATACTGGCTGTTACGCCAAGGAGTAAGGTAGCTATTGTTGAGTAAAATTTTAGTAATAAACATAAAAATTGTTGAAATATACAAGATAATATTTTAACAAATGAATAGACCGATGTCTTAAGATTATGTAAAGTTAAAATCTACCTCAGAGTCATCATCATTTGAATCATGTTCTTCTTCACAAGAAGAGACATCATCATAGAGAAAGCGAGCTGTTGCATCATCACGATGTTTAGGCAGAGGTATATGTGTCGCATTCTGAGGAGCTGTGGCCTTAGCAGCAACATGAAGAATAATGCCTCCCAGGCACATCAGCAATCCTATTGCATTGGTAATCGATATCTGATCCCCATTCACCACAATGGCAAGAACCAGAGTCAAAACTTCCTAAACACACAGTTTACTTTGTGTAAATACTACTGCAGAGGTAAATATAAAACAAATCTTCAAATAAAATTAGTATTCTAGTATAATAAAGAATGTAATACAATGAGTTAATATACACATATAAGGTAAAAGAGTAGAGTGATTGAGAACATGTCTTCATAAGACAAAATAAGTCGTTTTTACAGAGATATCCAATGTTTTTTCATTTGAAATTAATAAAATTCAAAGATCAACAAATACTTCAAATTTAAAAGAATATGACATGCTAAAAACAAGGAATATAAGTTGACAAACAAAGGTGAGACAATTGTTTGTACCTTAAAAACCGCTGCAATGGAGAGAGAAAGAGAGGAGAGGGTAGCGACGACCCTATATTCCGTAAGCTCAAGGCAAACAGCCAGGCTCCCTCCGACTGATATCAAGAATCCATTATGTAGAACTGGGGTCCAGTCTGTCATATTTCTTATATTAGACACCACCCCTTGACCTGAACAAATATAACATCATATTAGAGAAAAACAATACTAGGAGCTTTATTAACTACTGTTTTGGATTGTAACTTGACCTTTATAACACAGAAACATAGTTTCATATTTATTTATATGTTACATAGTTATAAGTTATAGAATACCTACTATTCTACTGCTAGTGTGTTATGGAATACTAAGTTAAAGAATACTATTCTCCTGCTAGTATGTAATCAAAAATGCTATATTTTATAGGATTTATTTGTAATAAGAATAACTAACTTATTCTCCCCCATTGATAACTATTAATTGTTAGAATTATTTAGATAAGTATTTATTTAGTATAATATAATTATATACATCTTAATCATTATATAAGTGGAGAATGTGAACATATGTGTGTGTGTATAAGTAGGTATGTATGTATAAATGTGGATTTATGTATGAATGTATTTTATGTATACATACATATTATTTATACATATAAGAGTGCCTATAACGCAATTCTTATCAATATAAATATATTATATATTGTATCAATAAGAATACTTATGCAACCACAAGAACTATTTAATTAATATATAATTATTTAAAGATAATATTATTGAAATATATTATTACGAAATTCGACCAATCAGGTCACAACAGCTATGGCTGAATTGAATGACTTACTATTATGTAATTTTTTAAATTTATTTTTACAATTAATATTGTAAAACATTCAATAAATGGTTTTTATTATTGTTTATTGTTAATAAGGAAGAGCCAAAGGCTCAGCTTAAAATTATTAATAGAAAAAATAATAAAGCCTTAAGCTCAGACATAAATAACATTAGATATGATTCTAGGAAGAAGCAGAACCAAATCAAAAAGAGTGGGACCTCAATAACTCGAAATGCAAGGGAATATGTTTTTACTTTGAGTTAAGTACTTTTTAATTTGAGTTATCGATATTAGATTATTAGCAATCTCACATAAGCATGGAAAAAGGAAATCACTTTGACTTATCAATAATTTCAAGGTTAGAGTTATTTATGTTCCACAGTATTAATAAATTTTTCAATAAGTAAGGGTGGTTTAAACGTTATAATTTTATCTATCATAAACACAGATATAGGAGGGTAATTTCATACTATAAACTAGTGCACTATATGGGCACCTACCTTAAAAGCCTACATACCTTCAAAAGCAATGAAGAACGGAATTATTGAGAGGAACATCCAAGGCTGTAGATGGTACATCATATCAATGGGGTGATCCAATCCCAGGTCCGTCTTCTGCATTACAAACTGGCACAGCGTCCATCTTAGACCACTAAAAGAACCATAAAACATTAGAATACAAGAGGAACACAATAGGTAAAACATAAAATGTAGAACACAATAGGTAAAACTTAAAATTGGTGTCGCCTTAAGTAAAATTGTTACAATTGTAATGATTGCTCCAGCAGAGGAGGGCTAAGTGCCAGATTAAAACGTTGTAAGATATATTGTTAGTTATAATCAAAATTATCAGCATACATACTTTTATACACAGTAGGTTGCAATTTGCAAACAATATGCAGGTTATACAGTTAGTAAAAAGTTGGAACATAAGAGGGAATGTTTAAAATAGGCTACCTGGTAAAGGAAGCGAAAAGAACAAGAAGGAAGCCAATGAGATGAAATTGAGTGGATTTGTAGGTGAACATAGCCAGGCCACCAGCTATCATAACTACGATGCCAAACATAGACCAAGACTATTAACAAACACAACATGGTATATTAGTAACACAAAAGTAATATTATATTAACATGCAACAAAAAATAATTACTTCCCTATATTCCCTCGTACTTTAAACTGATTTCCATGTCCATGGTTGATGAACATCACTTCATTCTACCAACAACTTTTTTATTCTTGTACCCCTCTTCCACTAACAATCAAACAATGTCATAACTTTCAAGAAAGTCAAATTCATTAGTATTAAGTGCAGAAGCCATTTTACATAACTTTACTCAAACTTATTTTGTTTAAATTTCCCACACAAACAGATTTTTTTTAAGCCTTTAAAAAAATTTATATACAAAACATTTTTGATAGAACTGACTCAAGGAGTATAAAGTACCTTCTTTTCTAGCTTGAAGAGGACAGCAAACATGAGTATGAACACTATGGATGTTGATTTTGTCATTGTATACCTGAAAAAATAACAAATAATAAAGGTTGTTATAATTAAAATACAAAATGATAATAATAATTCACATAGGAGATTAAAGAAAAAGTTAAAATACTTTTCATTTTCATTAATTAATTAACTTGCGATCTTTAATTCATTAAGCTTGATAATCTTTTAACTATCCTTCTCAAGCTACTATAACTATAGCAGCGCACGATTTTCATCCCATTTAATTCTCGACAAATTCAAAATACATCTTTGAACAAATTGCTTACGTAGCAATATGTTTGGTTTCATGCTACTTATTGACAGTGCTTTCAGGATAAAATCCAAGTTAAGGTGTCTCCAGTAATAATCCAATCCAGACTAAAGAATAATCAGGTAATTCATTTAATAATACCAGTAACTGGCAATTGACTTATAAACTCAAGGCAAAGAACCACTTTATTACTTTTACATGGATAATTTATATTCATATTTTAGCATGATGATTTTGGTTCACTAAACCTTTGTTACACTCAATACAATAGTAGCTAAGTAACATCTTGATAGCCACTGTTCCATTGTTGTATAATGCATTATTATAAAAATTATACATATTAAACAATAAAAAAATAATATAATTTTTATGAATAACAAAATATTAAATTAGGAAGCTTAAATGATATTTTGCTCACAGTGAAACTGTAATAAATTCAAAAGCCCAGTTAGAGAAGGAGATGTCTATGCCTGATGTGAGACCAACGGGAAGAGATGAACGTAAGACATCGTGCCAAGCCAATGAAGAGTTGCGTCTTCTCGCCCACCAGGAGCAAACTGTTCTTACCACCCAGCTTACTGTCCATTTCAAAGACATATGGCACAATCCCACCAGCAGTGGATAGTGGAACTTCTGTAACATAAAGTAAGAACACATTACAGTTTCAAACATTCAGACGTCATTAGTCACGTTATGTTGTATGTAGTTATGTAGTTTCAGAGCACAGACACAATTGATTCTAAGATCGTTTACTCTAAAGAAGTACATTCCTCTCAATATGTTGTGTATCCCCAAAAATTGAGCTCCTCTGATATGGTTAGCAATGTGTTGATTTGAGACAAGTTAATTTAATACTGTTTAATAACTGTTTTCACACATAAAGGTGAAGTAGGAAAAATAAATAAAATATAAGTCAACATTTTGTGATTTTGTATTTAGCAGCACCTTCAGTTAATTCCCGGAGTTCCTTTAAACTTATACCATCAAGATGTAGAAATAAAATCACTCTGTGAAAAGGTGGATAAAGAGAGAAACACTTTATTGACAAAAAGTACAAAGTGGAGCTGTCCTTCATTAAAGGATTTCTATAAACACAGCATACTAATAAATCAAAAGACAATAGTTAAATAAATAAAATAAAATACATTCGTACAGTTAATGAAAGAATTACAGTACTTAAAAACAGATATTTAAAAACTAGATAACACTAATTATAAACAATACAAATAAAATTTATAGTTAATTAATAAATATGGTTATTTATAATACCTAGAGAATCTAAAATTATATTTTCAGCTAGGGGTCTTAAGGAATTTCGATCAGTGACGATTTTGTCAAAAAAAAGTTTGGTTTTCATTAGTATTGTGCCTCTAGCCCCAAACCAAAGTCCGTGAACTTGAAAATTTCTCTCTCCGTGGGATTCTTGAAACTTTTCCTTGTAGTACTCTATACATTTCTCATATATGTTTGTTTTCTCCTGATGAACTAATACAGCTTGGTCTGGATCGTTACTTTCATACCTTATTGTAGGGTCAATAGCAATTCAGATTTTGGTTTTAAGAAACAACCAACATGGTCCAAAATTTTTCTATTTTCTCAAATAAATCAATTTTTGGCAATATTTTAACCCAAACCTAACTTGGCAATAAAAACCACTGCAGTTATATTTTAATAATGAAAACCAGTAGTCTTTGCCTCTATTACTGGCAAATATATATTTCAATTCCTACTGAGGCTATCAAAAGCCACAAATACATACATTTAAGATCCCATTTCATTATTTGTGTTTAATTTTATTTAAATTGTCTTGTTTATTTGGAATCAATTTAACAAAAGTAAAAATTGATCATTTTATATTCAAAACACAGATGATATTCGACTATTAAAACCCTTTAGTATAGTTTCACATGTAAGGTTACACTAAAAAAATAAAAAATAAATACACAAACAACATCAGAATATCACTGCCAAAAAATGTATAGCAATGAAAGGGGTAGTAAGTCATCTAAACAATTTAAATATGTAATTCAAACAATACTTAGTTACCTGTTTTAGTTGAAGCTACCGCCGCCTAATGGTTAATAATTTAACAGATTGTTTATATTTTCTAACACAATAATAATCACATTAGTTTAGTAAGTTACTAGAGGTTACATTTTTAATAACTTCAATATAAAAAAAATTAATTGTATAAGAAACAGCCAGATTATTGTTAAAAAACCAAAATAGCTCAATTTTAATATAGGTCAGCTAAGGGTTTAACATTAATTAATCTGGGGGCAATTATCTATAAGTTTCCATAATTGATGTTTAAACAAATAACAATTAGCAGTGTTGTTACAATTATTTAATTTGTAAGTTAGTGGCTTTTGTTCTATCATTTATATAGGAGACATTTGTCTTTGAACACAAATGGTTTTCCAAACCAAATTAAGGAAATTACACAGTTCAGCAAAAAAAGCACTATAGAATAAAAATATCTTTTCTGAGGTCTTTTTGTGTGCTTAATCCAAATCTGAAACCAAATTTCTCCTGTTCAGGAGAAAGTTTAAGGAGTACTGTTTTTTCCAGAAAATGCAAGCAGACAAATTCTGGTGACCTTACTTTTTTCAGAAAATTGAAAAATATAAAATCAATTTTTCCTCTTTTTAATTCTTAGTACAGTAGAGTCCCGCTAATCCGAACCCAGCTAATCCGAAAATCTGCCTAATCCGAACAGGTTTTTGCACTAAATGATGCGTCACCATCCATGAGGTTGTTTAATTGAAGAGCTTTTTCTTGGATTAGAGGGCCAGTGATAGGGATTCCTTTCAGTCTTTCTAGAGAAAACCATAGGAAAAGCGCTTCGTCTAATTTATCGTAAGATGAAACGGTCGTCTTACTACGTTCTTCAATGGTCTTTTCACTTGCGGTAGCGCAAAATATCTCAATCTTACTTCTATTTTTTTTCCAATCAGAAAATTGTAGCTTTTCCTACGTTAATTCGCTAATCCGAACTGGGTTCTGTCCCAATTAGTTCGGATTAGCGGGACTCTACTGTATGTCTATTGATTTTTCAGTTATATAAACAAATATTTAGTGAATTTTTTTCTGATTTTGACTGACATTATTCTACAGGATTATAATTTATATAAAGTGAATACATTTGGGGGGAGGGGAGGTTGCAAAACTAAAAAAATAGGCAAAACTACAATTAAATAGGTAAACACAATTTTTCCAAACTTTAAGAGCATTTTCCAGGAAAACTCTATGAATAGAATAAATTTGGATTTCCGATTCAGCGATTTAGAAAAATAAAGTTCCGAAACGTTTTCTTGGTGCCCAAAAGTTCATTAAATTTTGCAGAACTCTATAAGTAACCAAATATTATTAACATATAAACATGTTTTAATAATAAATGTATAAATATGATTGTGTATTGAATAGAGTACCCTCGGACTTACTATCCTTTGAATTTTTTAGTATTAAAAGAAAAAATCAACATCAAATGCTGAAAGAGTATTTAGATTTTTTAATTTACGAACATACATTTTAAGGACATATGTATGCTTACACATTTTTTAACAAATATTTCACAGTAGGATAACTGTTTTTTAAAAAAATCTTTCATCTTTCTTTCTAATTGTAAAGCGTAACTTTGTTAGAAAAAAGTATTGCTATAAAATTAAACAAATATACGCTATCTTATCTTTATTTATTACCGGTTAGTGATTCGTTCAGGTAAAACGGTATTTCAGTTAACAGAGGTTCTACTATATTTCAAGAGGCTAACTCAAATATTTATAAGGATGTTATGACTAACCATAAAAAAATATTCCCTAGACTTATTCCAGATAACTTAACATTTAAAATCATAATCTTACACATATATAATATATACATCAACGATTATTCAACTCAATCAGATAATATTCTATAATTCTACCAATTCACAATTAATTTATTTTTATGGGGATTTCAGATCTTTTCTATCAGATCATATAAACTAATTGTATAATTGTGAATTGTATAATTAAAATTATTCATTAAATTTCCCTAATGTTGTATCTATCTATTTTATTATGTTTTCTATAAAAATTATATTATAAAATAAAACACTTGTTTTAACTTAAATTTATATTTGCATATATTAAAAGACTGTTCTTTCAACATTAATTATTTAACTTATATTCAAATTGAAGTAACTTCAATCCCAACAAAAACACCAGTGTAAAAAAATAAGCCAAGTCTCATGTAAAAAGTAGTGAGATCAGAGGTTTACAGTAGTCGAACAACTAGACTTAGTGCGTTGACAGTGCGGGAAAATGAGTGACACACAGATTGGCCAACCTCTCTGGGGGAAAAAATAAAGCCACTAGGTCTGTGAGTAGGGGTGGGGCAGCGTTTATCCAGATGGCCTCTCCCCTCCACTAGTTGGCCCGACCTTTTGTCCGGGAAAATCTCAAGCTCTCATTGGCTCGTCACCCCATTTGCATTTTTTCCCCGCTGTCAACGCACTAAGTCTAGTTGTTCGACTACTGTAGCCAAGTCTCCCACTGTCCGAGTAAGTTCCACTAGGTCTAATGTATCGAGTGCAAGAACATGATGTTTGTCTGTCTCTCTCTCTCAGTTCTCTTTCCCAAATCACTCTTCACGTTTAAATTTAAATACCTTTTCTGACTTGGCAAATTCACACCCCTAAGTAAGAGTAATAAAAGAACAATAAGATTAAAGGTTCTTTTTGCTTGAAAATTTAAATTAACACATATTACTTAGGTAGAACTGAAACATAAAATACCTCTTTTAAGAGTTTTAGAATGCTCTTCACAAAAACTAGATACTTAATAAGGAGAGACACTTTAACTGTGAGCATCTGGTATCTTAATCCGAATTTTTTTGTAAATTTTTCTGTTATATTTAATTCAGAGAAATTGTGTTTTCTTAAAAAACAAAAGTTTATGTAGGAGCATTACTTTATCCATCACAGCCATAAAAGTCTATAAAAAGACGCAGGAAACTCAACCAAATTGGGTTAAATTCATTGTCAAGGAAAGCTCATAACTCTGTTACGGTCTGTCTTGGGGAGGCCATACAGAGTTAAGATGGGGGGACAGCTGTTAACAATAAACTATTTTCATGACATTTAACTAAGATGATTGAATTATATTGGCAAATAGCTATAACAATACTATTAAATACTACGACTGTTAAGAGGAAAGTAAAAAAATACTCACGTTTATAAACCATCGTTGATAAAAGGTAAGTCCGATGGAGAGGCAGAAGTAAGTAAAGATAAGTGCGGAGATAGTGAGAAGAGAGCAGAGCCTGGCCCCGGCCTCCAGGGGAACAGACTCAGCCATAACCCTGCTCTTCTAAACAAGCAAAGCCACAAACATGCTAACAAACAAAGGACATATGTCTCGACAACATTCAGCGCAATTCATCTCGACAAGACACGCGTCTGCAATCTCAACAAAACATTTAACTGATAAAAAATTGATAAAGTGCCAGACTTTCGAATCTTGCGCATGCGCACCTTATATCTGTCACTTGACAAATTTCAAAATCAAGCAAAACTTCGTGGAGCTTTTTTAGATGAAATTTATAATTTTATTAAGTGATTATTTTTAAAAAATATAAGATTTCTAATTATTGTTACACAACTAACATAAGTCGATTTATTACTAAATGATCGTATTCAAAAATGCTTGTGATACCAATTGTTAAAATAAGTACAGACAGGTGTTTTAAGTTCAGCTGCTTCAACTGTTGGAGTTTCACAGATGAAATAAATAATATGTCAAATTATTAAAAAAATGATCTTTATTTTAGTTTTGAATGTTTGAGATTTATTTTCATCGTTTGAGTTTGAATCTTATGTCACTTGATGTAATGTAAGCAGTCATATTGCGTTAGGACTTTAAGATCATTTTAAGATGCCGACTCTAGAAAAACTGTTAAATCGTAACACTTTAGGTGTCGTCTGGGCTCATAAGTTGGTCCGTCCAAATTCTTTAAGTGCGAGATTGGAGTCTGAGAGTGCTTTTAAACAGGAGTTCGATGGAGCCCACATCAGAACGACTCTCTTCCAGAAAACCCTCCTGGGACTGGGCTCCGCTGCAATGTCTCTCTTGGACCCTGCCAGGGGAGGTATTATTTTCCAATACGTGTTATTATGCTTGACTTATGGCCTCTATTTCTTGCCTTACAGGAGTCTGAACTAACCACTCTAGTTTATTATTACTCCTACTGAAAATATTATGTCAAAGGAACCATACAGGGAAGGGATCTGTTCCAAACTGACTCCAGGTGATTTCAATTTGACTCCAGGTTAGCGTTATAGGGTTAATGCTGAATTTTTTCTAAGCATCTTACCCCTTTAATATTTGGTACCACTGTCAATGTAGGTAGGTCTCAATATTTTTAATCAACCCTAGCCTCCTCCTTAATTAAAACTACCAAGAGTAACCACGGATTTTATATGAATAGACAAGTCCTGCTTGGGTCCAAACTGGACCCAAAAATTATTTGCATTACACCATTTTGAAATGTGTAATTATCCATCCACCATCTTCTTAGGTGGGCCTCTCTTTTTAGAATGGAGTTCTCAATGAATGAAAGTGTTTATTATAAATAGACATTAATTAAAAATCTACAGAAAGCTTTGAAAGTGGCTTAGAAAAGTGAGCGGGACCTCAAACTACCACCTCGAATGTAGGTTTAACAAAAAAATGATGTCTCATAGTACCGCCCAAAATCCAAGTACTTCTCAATTTTTCTTGAGCATTGTCTCAATTTCTCTCTAAGAATTGTTACTTTCTTATCATTAATGACATGGTACGCTGATATTACTTTATCCATTCCTGTCACATCCCTGAGAGTGGCGTGTGCCTATCGGACAGTATCAGAAGCAGCCATCCTGGTGATAGCAGGGATCATCCCTATCGATCTTCTGGCTCAAGAAAGAAAGAAACTCTCTGAGAAGAAAGGCGGGGACAAGAAAGCAGCCAGGCTAGAGATTAGAACAGCAACAATGATGCAGTGGCAGACTAGATGGCAAGGCGAAACAACAGGAAGATGGACTGCCAGGATTGTTCACAACCTAAAAGAGTGGATGGACAGAAGCCACGGGGAGGTAAATTTCTACCTGACGCAGTTGTTGTCAGGACACGGGCTGTTTCGCGCGTACCTCCACAAAATAGGAAGAGCAGCTAGCCCAAGCTGCATGCACTGTGGGGGGGAGAAGGATGATGCTAATCATACCTTCTTCACCTGCACTAGCTGGAATGAGGACAGGCAATGCCTGACAGAGAAGGTAGGAGATATAACCCCAGACACCCTCGCTAAAAAGATGCTGGATAACAAGGAAAGCTGGACAGCAGTAGCTTCCTTCACAGAAGATGTACTGCGACAGAAGAAGGCAGCTGAGGAGCGGCTAGAACACCCTGGCTGATCAAACAAGATAGGTAGAGCAGGTCAGGAAAACCTGAAGAAGAGGAAAGAAAAAGGGAGGTTGCCACAAGGGCACAATAGAAGGCTCCGGCAGGAAGTAATGTGAGAACGGTACCTTGCTGGACTTAGCCTAGGATTAGGGTGGTCTTTTTTT
>KZ652297.1:156910-168136 GCA_001010745.2 Gerris buenoi
TTTTTTTTTTTTTTTTTTTTTTTTTTTTTTTTTTTTTTTTTTTTTTTTTTTTTTTGTTTACAAAAAATTATTTATTTTTTGATATAATTTCACTTAACTGTCTGACCACATCTGCCGAGTCCACCACACTTTCTTTGACTCCGCATATTATGGCATGTGAATATGAAGGCACTACAAATATTACACTCCTAAAAGAACCCAGATATTTTAAATTCTTGGTGTGACCAAATTTTTGTGCTTCTAGTTAAAAAAAAGTCACTTTTTGCCCTCCATTAAGGCTTTTGTACCCTAACTGATGTTTAATCGAGGTTCCACTTTAATGTGATGACAAACTCATTCACATTGCTCTTTTCCTAATGTGTATGCATTATTATCCAGATATGATTGCAACGATGGGTGAAGCGACAGGAGAGAGAGCTCTTCGCTATATGAAATCTAAAATGCTAGAAAGTGAAGAGGGATCCCAAATCCTCAAGTAAGTAAAAAATACTCATTACAAGTATCATAACCTTTGTAGTATTCTAAAAACATGCTAGCTCTTTTTTCGCCCCAAATCACACTAAACTTAAATATTTATACATTGAGTTCACTAATTATGACCTATTAGCTTCTTCCAAAAAAAATTCTATTTTGCCAGTAAAGTGCAACCACTTTTTAAGGGTTTCTTCCTTCGTGGTTTTGGTTATTAAACTACTAATGGCCCTTCACCCTTTCTTCATTTTTAAAAAATAACAGTGATTGGATTATAATTAAGATTTTTAATATTTTGATGGCAGGGATGAGCCGAGAATAAATTCTAAGACAGTTGATCTGAGGATGCTATCTAAACTTCCAGAGGATACTGTTGGCAAGGTGTATTACGACTGGCTCAAGAAAAATGTTAGTTGCACAATGTAACTTATTTATTAATAGATTAGAACGGATCCAAAGAGGTCATTTTTTGCTATAAATTGTAAAAATAATGTGTGTTCAATGAATGAATAGTTTAAATACAGAATTTGCTTGTATACTAATGCAGTGCATAGTTTTGAATTACAGCACACATAAAATAAAATTTACGGTACTCTTCTACCTCTTGTTTTCAAGAGAGGGATGTCTTTATGAGACCGATGTGGTGTCAGTCCACAGTGGTCGACTGTTTCACTCATCTTAGATTCTTAGATTTACCTTTTCAGTTCTTGTACTCATTTCCTCATTTTTGTGTCTATCTGCACATGCATTTTGAAACTTAGAGGAATAGAACACCTACTCAATAGTTTTTTGTCTCAAACATGAATAATTTGAGACATCACTAAGTTGTATGATATGTAATTTGGGTTATGAAATGCAGATACTTAGGCCTAGTTTTCACTTGTTCTTAATGTTCCCATCATTTTTGATCTGCTTTTACTTTCTTTTTTTTTTAATTTTCATTTCTATTTTGTATAAGTGAGCCCTAAAAATCACTTTGTCTTTCTGTAAAAGTGAATTGTACGAAGTACAAAATTAATTTTTTTGCCCTAGAATTTTTAACGGCCGCTCCTTTGAGGTGCTCCGCTCATTTTCTGTAGAAAAGCAACCCTGCTGCGCATATAGACCAGGTAGGAACCAAACCAGACCAGGTCCAAATCAAAGTACAGAATTCGATAGCACCGTACAGTCACTTTAGCCCATATTTCTAAATAGGGATTTCACCAAACCCTCTATTTACAACAGCTTTATTAAGTTAAACCCTGCTTTCAATTCCTGGTATGAAGAGATTGTTTGATTCTAACTTCTAACTCAACAAATCTTTAAAATTTTACCATCTTACATCAATCTTTAATTAAAATATTGTTGCTTAATCTCAACTGTTGAAATTTGTCATTATTTTAAGAAAGTTACTCCAGACTCTAGGCTCATGGTGCAGTTTGTCGATGACCCTGAATTGGCTTTTGTGATGCAGAGATACAGAGAAGTTCATGATCTTGTCCACTCCATACTCTTCATGCCTACCAACATGCTTGGTAAATAATATAATAAGCATCATAAAGAATTTTAAATCCCTTAAAATTATTGCATTTGTAGTAACTTTTAACTAGGAACAATAAAGTTTGTATAACTGCTTATAACATCTTATTTGTGCAGGTGAGGTAACAGTTAAGTGGATCGAAGGTATTCAAACTCGAATGCCTATGTGTATCGGAGGAGGACTCTTTGGTGCTATGAGGCTTGCCCCTAAGTAAGTATTGTCTCTTCTCTTATGACTTTAAAATTATTATTATTTTATTTTATTTTTTTTTTGTAAATGTTAACAAAAATGTTTTGTTTTTATTTTTGAATTAATTAATTTTTTTTTGTCTCTTAATGTGTAATGCAGTTATAATTAATAATGTTTATATGTCTTAAGATTAATGAATTTAAAAAAAAAAAAAAGATTTAACATTTCATTCCTAAGTTTTTAATGCCAAGATAATGGTTTTTTATAATGCGTTTTTAGCAAATGTAATCTAGACTTACTAATATCATTATCAAGAAGAGCAATCAATTTTGTATTCTCATTTCATAAGTTTTTTACTTTCTCGTTTAAATAGAAAGTATTGTTATGGGGTGAAAATTTTAATGGATTTTCACGTTTTGAGGTCCTTGAGTCCAAAAAGTGTTTTTTAAAAAATGTCTGTCTCTCGTCTTTACAGACATGTGGAGCCTAAACTACTGGATCAATTTTGACGACATTTGGCATACGTGTTCAGAAAAATCATACCCCATGGCGAAATGGAGAAAAACCTGCTAAAGTGACCACCCGTGTATATTGACCACCTGGTCAATGTGACCACTTTTTCATGGTCCCCTTCATACTTTCCTGTACATTTTCTTCTGCTTATTGTGACCATCTGCCTAAGGTGACCACTTTTGGTCGGTTCCTTCGGTGGTCACTTTATCCAGGTTTTACCGTATATATATTTCTCAAAAACAGTGCCGACAATTTTGATTAGAAAATTCTATAATGTTGTACATTAACATGTGAATCTAATGATATAAGCTGTTTTCCTGGGGAAAAATATAGTTTGTGAGAGAATAGCTATAACGAAGACAGAGAGGGTTCGATTCCCCACCGAGGAGAAGTTATTTTAAGATAAATTGTTCAATAATAATTAAATGTACCTAGGAGAACTCGAAAACTAATAAATGGAAAGCACTTGGCAAATAATTATGTACTTGTACCTATATGAGAAAGTTTGTCTGAATGGTCTTGGACTGATTTTTAAAAGGTTCATTCAGTGGAAAGAGGAAAAAAGCCTACATTTCTAATTTTTGTTTATTTTTATTTGTTTACTTAGGCAAAGAAAGAGATACGTGACAACATACTTGCCATGGGCCATAAGAACAGGCTACAATAGTAAATTCTTAATGAATGTTTACTACGAGAAACGTTGGGAGCAGCCTATTGCTGATCTTCACCAAGAACTCAACATCAAGCCATTGCCTAAAAAATCTAAAGCTGCAGTAACCGCAGATTCATCAGCAAACCCTTACCCAGCCCCTTCTCTGAAAGCAGTTTAACATCATTGATGTGTCTGACTGTATGTGAGACCTTGAGAATGAATAGAAATTTAGCCTCTAAAATGCTGCTTTAGTCGTAAGATTAGTAAGTCAAGTTCTCAAGTTTTAGTTTCCAACACCGAGAATTTTAAATCTGAAGTAGAGAACTTTAGTGTTACCAAAAATTGTAGTATTTCCAAAATTAAATGTACCAAAATGGATCAGGTTGCAAAAAATAAATTTTATTTATTTATAATCAAATATGTTGATATATACATTGTTAAATAAAAGATAATATAAACTAAATTAGTTCATTGTCAAACTAAAGTAACAATAATATTTAAAATTGAGGTTTAAGCCACTTATTTAACCATTCATTGCTAAGAAGATAACTTGTTTGATGTTAATGTCTCTGTGGAGCAATTGAATGAAATATCTAGTTCATGAATAAGTATGCACATCATTCTTTCTAAATTTGGATCCCTGTTCCATCCTTAGCCTTGAAATGTTTTTAAAACTGGTAACACTAGTTTTTGCCGTTAGAAAATTAAATGGTACCCTTAATTCCTCTGTAGAGCAAAATAACCAGCTTAAAAGCTATTTTTTAATTTGGGCCTTGGTGCTGTGTTTAAAAAGCTATTAAAGCTTAGATAAAAAAATATATAGCCCTTATTAAAAATAAAGTTGTGTATTAGAGATATAAATGTATTATCATAAAACTTTTGATCATTACATGTTATAATGTGTAAAATATATATTTTTCTTATAAAAATTAAACATTTCAAAAATTATTTTCCCATAAATTACCATTTGAATAATAATTTCAATTATTTTTACTTTACATGAAGGAGATATGATATAAAGAGTCAAGCTAACTCCTCTTTATAAATTTTAACATTAGGGAACTTAAGTAAAGGTTATCAGGTTCCATCTCATCTCTATCTTTAATATATTAAGGACAAATATCTGTACAAAAGAATTCGCCAAAACCGAATCTAAACCATGCCTCGATATGCCCCCTTGTAGGAGACTGTAGGAGAAGAAAAGTGAGCCTAAGATCGAGGGGGGTTTCTAAGGTTTATTGCTCTTCCTTTCAAGCTCCGTGGGCGCTCGGTCCGAGGTTCCAAAATAATTTTTCATTCACTTTCCAAAAGCATTTCAGCTTTGAATGTGGCATGTAAATGTAATCAAATTTCGCCTTAAGATATGAAATTTAGAATAAAAAAAAAACTAGAATGTATTAAATTTATGAAAATATTTAATAGATTTAAAACATATTTCAAGTAAGTTTAAAGAAGACATTGAAATAGAAATATATAAGAAGACACCAATAATAATTAAGAAAATAAAAAAATAACTTGACAATAATAATTAATGAATTTTATGTAATTTTCCTCATCATCTATAGAACAAATAAATACATCCCTAAATATTTACCATTTTATTAACTATAATATAAATTAACTATTAACTGGTAACTTATAATCAAATAGGTAACAATTAAGGAGAATCTCCATTGGGAGTGTTCAGTGGAGTGTAGGCAGGAATGACACAGTGGCGGCGGTAAGACATTGGGGGCCCCCCTGCAAACTTTTAGTGGGGCCCTCTATTTCCCTTCTAGGAGCCCCCTGGGACCCCGAGATCCCCGGGGCCCCCCCGCACCGCGGGCCCGTTATCGCCGCCACTGGAATGACATTCTAAGGACAATGACAAAAGTAGATACTAGCTTCAAATGTTCCAATAATTTAATCTTAATTCTGTCAATAAGGGGGTAGGAGGGTTGAGAAAGAGGTCAGGGAGGGGGAAAAGAGTCATTTCTAAACTCATAACAGATGAATTGAGACAGGGGACTCATTTTGTCCTATTTCGCCTCACTTGCTTACTTCAAGATAGACCTCCCTTTTGCTCCCAGTGGAGATTCATGATAAACTCTGGAAAATTATACTTGCACCGGCCCTTACCGGAGTAATATATACATATGTTATACTGCATGGAGTAAACTCTTGTAATAAGTAAGTTTTAAAAACAAAATAAAAATAACATCATTTTTTTCGACCCTATATGGTGGAACAATAATGATTAAAATAGCTTATTTAGCCTGACCTGGCAAGTGGTTTTTGGTTAATAGATAATTGCATGGTGTTTGCCCAGTCAAAACTTGTTGTTATGTAAATGAACAGTAATAATAATAATAATAATAAAAAAAAAATTCAAAACATTCTAGCAATTAAAATATTATGAGAAAAGATTTATATCAGGTGAGTTGGAAGGAGCAGAGAAATAAGGTGTTTGTGGTCTACGTTGTTCAAACCAGTCATTTGCTGAGTGAAATGCCGTCTCACGAGATCCACCGCCTCGATCCAGTGTATTGTGCCCTCTCTAGATTATAACAAAAAGGTCAGTAAAAGTAAATATTCAATTTATATATACAATTATATATCAATTATACAGGGTGACTGGCATTATATGTGAAAAATGAAGTGGGTTGTTCTACATCTCAGGGGCTATAAAAAACACTATATAAACCATGGGTAAAATCTTAACCGTTTTCCCAAACAATTAAATTTTGTTGAAACATGTTTTTTTTTTAAATATAGGTGAGTATACTAAACCAGTCTTGCTTTTTTTAATGTTTTTAATTATTTACTCACCTGTAAATCAAAAATAGCAATAATAAACATGTTTCTTTTTTTACTTTCAGCGAAGTTTACTAAAAATTCCGCCCTATTAATAGGTATTAATATTAATATTGATCGAAACCTTAGTAAATAAGGAAGTTTTTCCTGAAGTCTGAACAGTTTAAGCTCGGTTCTATTAATAGAAAATTTAGGAAATAAGGAAGTTTTTCCTGAAGTCTGAACAGTTTAAGCTCGGTTCTATTAATAGAAAATTTAGGAAATNAGCAATTAGTGTTTTTATGAGCAAAGGCATGCGATCTTAAAAAAATCATAAAATTTAATTTTTCGGGAAAACGGTTAAGATTTGACCCATGGTTTATATAGTGTTTTTTATAGCTCCTGAGGTACTTCATTTTTTCACATATAACGCCAGTCACCCTGTATATACTACGTACATGAGAAAGTAATAAATATTCTACTAATTACGATATTATTACCATTGCAGTGTGGTGGAGATTAAAAATTGTTAATGACAGATTCAATTCTAAAGAACAAGGCAGCATTAGTTCTGCATGTTTTATTTTCATTTTCTTTAGATATTAAAAAAAAGAAATTAAATCAAAAATATATACCTGATATCTATAAAGCTTCAATTTGGTTGATTCCAGTTCACTTTTAGTTTCATTGTACTTATGCATCAGTTCATTATATGCTTTTTGAACACCTGAAAAAAATTAAATGACAAGTTTTATTTCTCTATACAGTAAATAATTATTTTTCCTTGAATCAACTAAGGTGGTAATTGTAATAGTTCCTTTGTTAGGCTAATTAGCCAAAAGAGTAGAAACAAAAAGGTGATAAATACGCACATTATCTCCGTGAAATCCAATACTATACAAATGGTCTCAAAGGAAATGGAGGCATAAGTAATAATAAATAAGATTATTAAAGGCTTACTGCTAAGTTGATTCTCTAGTTTGCACTTGGTATTCAAATAATGTTTCTGAGAGTCAGATCTGTGAGCATGAAGTTTTTTAACAGCAGTGTTAAGCTGATTGATGTAATAAGTCTTCTCGGAGTGGAGCTGATGAAACCACAACTTCAGAGACATTTTTGCCAGCTGTAGTGCTCTGTCAGCAGAAACTCCACTTAAAAACATCTAAAAAAGTACACAGCAATAATGATTTAATTAATTGTTGTAACATTTTAAAATTAACATGGTAAAAATCAGTAGAAAAAAGGTCTGAAGGGCCAACTAGTAACCCATCAATTCAATGAGATCATTATTTTATTAGTTGGGTCAATTAGGGTATATAGAAGACTCATAGATTGCTACAATTAATATCAAAGTTATAGATATTTATTAAATAAGTAACTAATTCTAGACCTCAATGTATGTTAATAAATTAAAGTAGTAACTGCACATTCTCCAAACTTCCAGCTACTTGCAGAAGCCTTCTAGGTTGCTGCTATTACCTTCAGGCAGACATGCCCGGGGTTTTGGACTGCACTTCATGAATTATCTTGTATAGTGATCTACCAGAAAAATAAGACCTTCTGAAATTGGTAGTTCACTATTATGTTACGCTAGATTATCCATACAGAAATTCTGTTCACTCAGTACTGTCACCATTCAGTGTCAATAAGGGTAAAACTGAAGAATATGATAACGGTCTATAGAAAAAATGGCGGGGCCTCACTCCAACGTATTTTTTCGACAAAAGGATATCAACTCTCCTATGAACAAATCATAGATATTATAATTCCTCACATGTTTATATCATACAAATGTACTGTTTGACAAAGGAATATTATCTCTCAAGTGTATAAATTAACCAAAGTTTTGCCGCCAAGTGATTCTCGACCGTATCATCTCCTGCAATTCAGCGCCAATAAGCATCCCTGGATGTCAGCGCAGAGTAAACACCATGGTTTGACCATTACAGTATTTCAAGTGCCCAAAGTAAAGAGATTTTTATATTAACAGGTTTATTCATTAAATTTTTTAACATACTTTTAATATGTTTATATTTAATGAGTTCCTCTTTATAATCCATAGAAAAGTAAATTATCCCTAAAAATGAGCATAATTTAAGTGCTAAGGAAACACCGATATACGATCACCGACAGCGTATAAAAAGGCCCAACCACATAAACCTCAAGTATGAGGCATACATATTTTTATAAAAATCCTAGTAACAATAGGTAATTTTTCAATAAACCACCGATTTAAATAAAAAGAAACAAGCCAAAACTGAGATTTCTTTTAATTAGTAAACTAGAATGAATCTTACTTCATGCGGATTGGTTTCACAGCAAATTATGTCCACTTCTTTGGCGTTAATAGCGTCACACACAGGGCAGCTGATCTGATGTGAAGGAACTAAAAACATTATCTTCCCATGTTCAAAACAAAATACGTGTAAACAACGAGTCAACCAAGCTTTCTCTGTAATCTGTTTTCTACAGGATGAGATGTTACAATATAAATAACAGTCTTCCATTTTACAATAATAAATATTTTAACAAGATCAAAACCATACCAAAACACAAACCTCGCAGTTCAAAAGTCACATGTTATCATTGCTTCCCAAATGATAAAGTATATAAACAAAATAATAAACAAACCCAAAACAAAAACAAAACTGGCCTTATGATTTTCAAATCAAAAATTTAATTACAGAATGCCGTTTTGCACGATTCTTATACTGACCAATCAGAATATGAGCCGCCTTTTCCGCAAACATGTCTACCAACATAAGCCTGTATAAATAAATCAATTTTGTCTCAGATTTTATTTTTATTTTTAAAAATAATGAATTTTTAATTATTCCCGTTTTTAAAATATCGATTGTCGGTTTCGCTTTATTTTATGCATCGGCCTAACGAAGTTATAGCTCACAATTAATTAATTAATTAAGATAATTTATTACTCATATTTCACCGAGGCAAATGAAACGGACAGGTCTATGAACGGTCGGAATTTGGGAGTGGGCTTGTCTTTTGTCATAAGACGGGTGTTTGACTTTTACATCCGTCTGTTTTTGTTAGTTCGGTTTTGTTTAGATCAAGAATTTTAATTTGTGAAGTCGGTTTACAGCTGTGTGTCGTGTGGTGTCAGAGTTGGCTTGTTATCTGAAGTCGGTAAACGGGAAATATGTTTCTTCCTTTCGTCGTGTGAGGTAGGTGGCTTATGTACGCTTTCGCTATTCCTTTGTCACGGAATCGGTGATTTACTTTTTTCGGTCGTTTCTTTTATAAAACAGTCACCTTTGACGTAGTGTCGAGTAGTCGTTCTTCCTCGTCTA
Organism: Gerris buenoi; assembly: GCA_001010745.2. Lineage (NCBI taxonomy): Eukaryota > Metazoa > Arthropoda > Insecta > Hemiptera > Gerridae > Gerris > Gerris buenoi. The sequence goes on from KZ652297.1 coordinate 166,338, forward strand.
CCAAGTCTGCTTAACTTCGAGTTTTCAATGAAGACAGTTTAAATGACAATGTCTGGGAAAGGAGATAATTCGACCGGCGAAACAGAAGTAAGTTCTCTCTACACCTAGTTGTTTGATCTTTATGTAGGGTTAGTCTTAGCGACTTTTTGACTTATACCTTATTGTTGTTGGGTCGTTTCTGTAGAATTACGAGAGCGCCAACATGTGCCTGGAGTTGGCTCTGGAAGGAGAGAGGCTTTGCAAGTCGGGAGACTGCCGTGCTGGAGTGGCGTTTTTTCAAGCTGCTATCAGGTCAGGCACAGATGATCTAAGAACCCTTAGTGCCATCTACAGCCAGTTAGGAAATGCCTACTTCTACTTGGGTGATTATGTCAAAGCAATGCAGTTCCATAAACATGATCTCACTCTGGCCAGGTTTGTTTTCTTTCCACTTCCAAACTATTTAAGTATAGAGATCTTTGTTAATATATCTGCTATTACAGTCTTCACACAACTAGAATTAGTGCGGAGACAGAGGGGGAAAACTGGCAAATGGGGTGACAAGCAAATGAGAGCTTGAGATTTTCCCGGACAAAAGGTCGGGCCAACCAGGCAACGATAAATGTCTCTAGTGAAGGGGAGAGGCCCTCTGGATAAACGCTGCCCCACCCCTACCCACAGACCTAGTGGCTTTATTTTTTCCCCCAGAGAGGTTGGCCAATCTGTGTGTCACTCAATTTCCCGTGCTGTTAACACACTAATTTTGGTTGTGTGAAGACTGTAGTTTACTCTAGTAGCTGACGAGTATTTACAACATAATTTAAATACCAAAAGTGTTTCTCAAATCTATGATAAGCTCTAAGGAGGTTTACAAATGCTAAATAATTCTAATTGTCTGCAACGTATGCCTTAAGTGAAAGGGAGTAAAAATTAATACGTCTGACACCTCACAGAACTCTCTAAAGGTGCCTTTAAGCCTAAATATATGATCGATTCAAGATTTAAAGTGATTGACAATATTAGACAAATAAAGGCAGAACTGAATTAAGCGGTGTGATAAAAACTAAGACTAAGGGATATCGTCTCTTTTATGTTCAATAGTGTGATATTCCTTCCTCCCAAGTATATTGCATTAAATATCCCTCTGTTGTTATGGTTATTTTGACTATGAAATGTAAACTCTCCTCCTCATAAGAAAAATTATCCTAAAGGCCAAGGCCCCCATACACGGTCAAACATTTTGCGCAAACATGGGGCTGCTTGATGTTTGCTCAAACATGATTTTTAACTAAATTTCCCTGACATCAGGTTTGCGCAAACTTTTGCACAAAATGTTTGATCGTGTATGGGGGCCTTTAGTGTCAATGTGTTCACCTATACCACCACAAAAGGGTGGGTAAAACTGAAGAATATGAGGCGGTTTATAGAAAAAATGGCGGGCCTCACTCCAATGTATTTTTTTTGACAAAGGGATTACAACTCTCCTATGAATAAATCATACATATATAATTTCTCAAATGTTTAAATCCTATAAATGTATTATTAAGTTTATGCTTCGATGGGTGTCTTGAGGGGTAAAAAATAAAAAAAACTGTTTTTAGTTTTTTAAAAAAATGGTTGATATTTCATCCCTTTTTGTAGTCTCATGTAGTCATGTGTAGGAGTTGGATGACTCAACTACAGACTGTTCCATGTCTTAATATAATTTTGACCACTTTACAATTAGTAAAGTTTTTAACTTATTTTAAACTTCTTTTTAATATATAACTAAGGAACAACATGACATCCAAATAAGGTTTTGAGAATGTCCCAAAAAAAGG
>KZ652297.1:173452-184804 GCA_001010745.2 Gerris buenoi
AATATGTATCAGTTACGACAGAGAAGAATCCATCTCCCGTATAGCTCAGATGGTAAGAGCACCTGTACGGTAAACAGAGGTCCCGTGGTTCGATTCCCGGTGCGGGGGTGTATTTTTCTCTGTATGTCTCCCGTAGTTATTGATAATTGTAATTTGGATTATTTAAAATGTAATGTTTCCGTAGTAATAAAACTACCAAAAATTTAAAAATTGAATTTCTTGGGGATTTGTATTTTGTTAATTGTTATTATATCACAGAAAAGGTATTTTTTTCGCTACATCAAATAGTCTAATTTTAGAAACAAAACTCCCCTATTGCTTAGCATAAAATTAAAAAATTGATTAACCACTTTAAGTAATAGATTCTTAAATCATTTACTTATTGCAATTTGTATGTAATAAAGGGAGCAAAGGATTAAAATAAAAATATTCACAGATAATAACCATACTAATTACTAATTAATAAGAAGTTCCTCATCCTCCCTTTGTATAGATGTTGCAGATTTCATTCCTTTTGTGGATTGGAAATTAAATGTTTACCATAGTGTCAAATCAATACTCTTCTTAATCCTACTTTATACTTTTCTCTCTATCACTTGCCAATTTTATTTGTTTCTCTTTATTCAATATAGAGTGTATTTCTTGCAGGAAATGTAAGTTCAATTCCAGACTCTGCCAAAGGGCCTATCTGGTGTTACCCAGCATTGCCACATAAATCGCTAGCAATTAGGTATCAATTATACGGTTTATACAGCTGATGGAGCAACATACTAACCCTGTGGGGAGCGGCTTCCTTAAATGAAACACAATTAAGACAGGACTGTGTTGGTAGAGATGGATCAACTATGGATGGAGATGGATACGAGTTTATTGGTAATCCGAGTTAGTGCCGGTCCGAGAGCCAGTGTGCCTGTGTGGGTTAAACCGCATCTGCTCGGCCATCACTGAATCATGAGTGGAACGAGATGGGGTTTGATTCCTCGTTGTGCGCTCTGATTTATATTGCTCACTATTGATCACATCATATTCGCTTTGGGGGTACAACGTACATAAGTAATATGGGGTGTTAAAAGGGCTTAAAAGATGGCCTTATTGGAAGGTTCGATCAAGTGGTTTGTCCTACCTGTTCTAGTAGGAAGTACTAGACTACTGCTAGTGCCGGTTTATTTACTTACCAATAGTAGGTTGTTTCTATCATGATTTAAAGAATACTTTTTCATATGCCTTTCTATAATAGTGGTTGCTCTTTTTTGTGCAGGTTGGAGACACACTGGGTATGGCGACTGCTCAGATGAACATTTCAGATCTTCGGAAAGCTCTGGGGATGACAGGAAGTGAAACTACATCACCAAATGACAGTGTATCACCATCTTGTGCTGCCGGAGCTCTCACTCCACCCAGACCTGCCGACATGTCACCTCCTCATCACCGGGTGAGAAGGGATAGCATGTCTCGCATGGACATTTTCCAGGTAGTTGACTTAGTTACCTCTTACCCCTCAGTAGTCACCCTCACGTCTCAACACTCCTTCTATTTGATCGCTCTATTTACTTCAAAAGGTTGGACATTTGAACCGTAAGGTTTACAACTCCTTTCTGTCTTGTTAAACTTTTCTCTTTTCGTTCTTAATTGTGAAGCTTTCATCATCAGATTTTTATTTTAAGGTGTATTCATAAAACTGTAAATCAATAGTTTGGTGGCAGCCTGGACTTAACAAATGTTTTAAAATACATGAAAGGAGAAAATTTGTGTAATTTTAATTGTAATTATCTTACCTATGTACTAAATACTTTGTCTTTAACTCAAACAAATGGGAGTGTATTACCCAGCATTTCCTGGCATACCACAGCCAGTTCTGTGATGTAATTTAGTAGGGAGACATATAATAATTAGGAATTTAAATTATTTTAAAACTTCATTGTTCTCAATGGGAAACAATTCAAATAAGAAATTGTTCATTGCTCCTTTTATATTGATACAGTTATTGATTTCTGCTGCATCTGTATACAAACGGTGAAAAGCATTGAAACAAAATCTGCTATAATTTTTTTGACTATTTAGACAAGTTTACTCTGAGTATTATTTATAAAGATTTTTTTTTTTTTTCAAAATATTTTGACACTTAGTTTAGATGCAGTAATTGTTATACCCAACCTTCAGGTGTTTGTTAACAAATTCTTATTTCAAGAATCTTCTGGCCCAATGTGGCCTCTAAAATTGCACTAATAAAACTTACTCAAGAGTGCCTCAAATATATACTAATTAGGAAGAAAAAGTGGACATGGATTGCCTGCTTACTGCACAGACCTAAAGAACAGCTTTGTTCTATAATTCCTGGGGGTTACATGGAGGGTATTTGTTAAGCTGGACAACCTAAAAACACAACTAAAAGCCATCACGCTAAACACTAAAAATATACGGTTGGTCAACCAAGGCAGTACACCATGATGTCTGGTGACTAACTAGTTTCAGTGTTATGTCCCACTTGGAGGAATTAAGTTAAGTACATATTGAGAAGTAAGTAGGTCTATAGATAAAACTGGTATTTAAGTCTTAATATTGGAACGAAGTTCCTTATGGCACGTTCTGGAGCCCGGGAGTGAATCACAAAATAACCGTCATGAAATCACCGTCACAAAATCTACCAATGACGATAACTTGAGTAAAAGATCACCGAGTTAGTTGAAATTTGGTACACATTTTCATTTTACCAATGCCCAGGCTGAGTTCGTTGGAAAAGGTTATCCGCCCAAGTGTTCACACGAAACGCTCGCGTAAACGTAAGCTCAAAAAGACGTGAAAAAATGTTATTATGGAACCCTGTTACTTGACTTGTTTTGTTTATTTTTGTTATATGTCAATCAAATGTCACTTGATTTTGTAAACATCGAAAATAAGTAGTAGTTATCAATGTATACGTCTTTAGCAGTGTGATTTTATAATTTATATTTAATGAAAAATGTAAGGAACTTCGTTCCTACCGGGTGTCCCGCGACTCCACATGTATTTTATTTTCATTTCCAGTGCCACATCAGTTGGTTTTTTGTGAATGTAACCTTGCTAAACAATAATTGAAAAATTCTTATTAATAATTTTATAACTTTTGCATTTAAAGTAGTTGTGCAGAATAGTTTTAGCACCGTATAGGAAATAATACTGCACTTATTAGAACTACACAATGATTTTTCTATGATCTCTCTTTTGGCAAATAATAAAACACCTTTTATATTTGCATTATTTGCTTTAATCTCTAGATGCATGTCAAGGTAATGACTTTTTTTATGAGGTATGCAGCAAGTCAAGCTTTCCAATCTTTACTATCATCTTAATGAGAGTAAATCTCTTTTATTTGCTTCTTTTCTTGACTCTTATCTGCCTTGCACAAAAAGTCTCAGCAAAACAATTTTAATTGAGAGTAGTAGTTTTGGCATATATCTTAATCTGGATCACTAATTTGTTGTTTGTAAAACTGTATAAATCTTCCTTAATGTTAAATATCACACTTATTGACAATGCAGTATTTTACGATAAGAACATTTTTTTTTTAGAAATCTATTTTTAAAACCTATCTTTGGTGTTTGAGTGATCTTCTTTGTAGAATACTTCTATTCTTATTTCTTTTCTCAGAGCTTGTTGTTATGTTCGATCCGCCTAACAAATCTGATTGATGAGAGGGTGCTAGTCTTGTTTGATTGAGGTTCTAAGAATTGGTTTATTTTCCTTAATCAGATGCCTGGTTACATGACTGATTCGTCTCTAAACAATTGTGTTAAAGAAATTAATTAGAATTTTAAACTATAAATAATTTAGTAAAAAAAAATATCAGTATAAAAATACTTAACAATAGAACCTGTTAAAACACAGTTATCATTCTTAGATGGATTTTAATGTATTAGTTTACTGAAATATTTATTTCTAAGTGTCTTGACTGCTTCCTACATTGANTGAGTTGATCGTGGGTATTCAGAGTAAAAGAATGGATGAGCAGCGTGTCTCCTTACCTGCTCTTCCAGGACTAGCAAGGCCTGATGTTTCCACAGATCCTCCTGAACCATCGACTAATCGACTAGGACCTGATGATGCTTTTCTGGAGATGCTTATGAGGTAATGTGATGCGTTAAACATGCTACTAGTATTTTAAGTGTACATAGAAAACATAGAAAATAACACATATCAACATAGAACATAGGGTTTCATGGAAATCATAGATGTTAGTATCTTTAAAGTCATCAATTTTTAAATGCATGGTTCTACTTTACATAATTGTATGAGAGTAGCCTCAAAAAACAGCATTTTAAATTTATAACATCAGTGTTTAAAATTTTTTTTTTATATATAATTGATTATATTTAAGGTATAAAAGTGGTAAACTTCTAGAACGACTGACGGAAAAATAATTCTGAATAAAATTTCAAGAATTTTAAAAGATTATTTGTTTTTTGTGGTGAGGGCTGATTTATTTCTGTTTCATTTCAGAGAAGTTGGTTCGCTCTGTATATAAGGGTGCTAGTCTTGTTTGATTGAGGTTCTAAGAATTGGTTTATTTTCCTTAATCAGATGCCTGGTTACATGACTGATTCGTCTCTAAACAATTGTGTTAAAGAAATTAATTAGAATTTTAAACTATAAATAATTTAGTAAAAAAAAATATCAGTATAAAAATACTTAACAATAGAACCTGTTAAAACACAGTTATCATTCTTAGATGGATTTTAATGTATTAGTTTACTGAAATATTTATTTCTAAGTGTCTTGACTGCTTCCTACATTGACTGGTGTTCCTACATTATTTTTCCTCCAAATTAAATTGTAGTGAACATTTCTTTTAAACAGAGTTAAGTTATTAATTAACACATTTTGGTTGAAAACTTTTTTTTTTTTTAGTTAATCTATTTTTAAAGTCTATGATAAAATAGTCCAAATTCATGTACACAAAACTGATGGTGAACTATTAAAGCTCATAATTTTTATTGAGATCTGACCAACTGATCCTTGTCAATTGGGGATTTATTTAGCAATTAAAAAATGTATGTGTGTTCAGAGGATAAAATACAAATTAATTTTTGGAATTTACTGTTAAGTTTCGATAAGCTCACAATTAAAGCAACACATTTAATTTATCTGAATGAATGTAAATGGGTGTTTAAGTCAATTTAATTCAAGTCAAAAAATGATAGATATACACACAAATCGAATTATAGTGAACATTTTAAGTCACTGTGCAAAAATAAAATTTTTGTAAGCTTCCCAATATCAACAAACTAAAATACATGATTAAAAGTGCTTCTTACTTCTCTAACGTTTTTTTTTTTCGATTTTCTATACCTCTAGTCTTAACAAAATAATCTAAACTTCTAGAACGACTGACGGAAAAATAATTCTGAATAAAATTTCAAGAATTTTAAAAGATGATTTGTTTTTTGTGGTGAGGGCTGATTTATTTCTGTTTCATTTCAGAGAAGTTGGTTCGCTCTGTATATACTAGTCAACGTGGTTTACATTAATTCTGTATTAAGGTAGCTTTGACTAGAATATATCATTAGTTAGTTAGCTATAAGAGCATGCGACTTCTAGTTGTATTCTGCAGCTTTTCTTAGCTGTCTTCAAGCCAAATTCATTTGGTTACCTGTCCTTGTTGGTATTTTTTATGAATTAATATTGATTCCATAGAGAAGTTAGTTGGTATTTTCGTATTATTTTTTATGTGTGAATAATATATTTTTTTCTTATAATATATTTGTTTTCTTGTATGAATGTATTAAGTTTAGACGCCTTTCTATAATTATTTATTTATTACTTTTTCTTTATTTGTCCCCTTATTTTTTTTATTTAATCTGAATTTTTAAAAATAATATGCATACATGTAGATGTCTTTTAATACTTTAGATTGCAGATTAAAGCCATCTATTTATTAATTAAGTTAATTTATTTTATTAATAAATTATGTAATTTACAATACCTTTTTTATTTCCTTTGGCTTTTATTAATTTAATTTATCATTAACTTTTGCTTTGAGCATTTTCCTTACTGTATTTTAATCTATAGAACAAAAGGGCTGCTCATTATCTTGTCTACATATTACTTAGTTTACTCTTAGCAAATTGACTTGTTTATTAGTTAACTTGTTATCTTGTTTGTTTGTATTTTTACGGGTTTTTTTTTGTAGTTTTAATCAATTTTTGGTGTTGTAATTAATAGTTATAGTTGTAGATACGTATCTTTTGATAATAGATTAGATATACATCTATCTTTTCTGTGTGTTCCCCTTCCTTCCTGTTATGATGTGACTTCTGACAGAGATTCTAGTCTGATCAAACAGGAAGTTGTGGGTTCAAGTCTCGTGGGTGATTCGTTTATTTTTTATTTATACATAATGCTATTATGTTTTACAGTTGACACCCGATATGAAGAGTCGTGATGGAGGAAGCCCACTGCCTTTGCCGAGGACTCCCATTCATGCTGAGCAGGTATTTACTCAAATAAGAAAATATTTTTAAAATTATAAATACCGATAATTTTTCCCTTGATTGGTTCACTTTCTCTGAATCATAAATTTATATTTATATTTTTTTTTTTATAAAATCCTGATTTTAAGAATCTTTATCACTTTTGGATGTTAATGTTGTAGCAACTAGAAGATGATGACCAGTTCTTTGACTTGCTATCGAGGTTCCAGTCAGAGAGGATGGAGGATCAACGTTGTTCCCTGTCTGTATCTACTGAAGATAAGGAAAACCAACAAGCTAACCTCATCAACAATGGTATTTTGGTTTTTAATTTATTCTATTCTCGTATTCTCTGAGCAATTTACTGTTAAATGTGCTTTCTACTAGGCATCACGTGGCTCTATCATTGAAGCAAGCGCTATGCAATAAATATTAGATAGTTAATCATTATTAGTTGATAGTTAAAGAGTAATATTGTAATAAAGAGACGTGTAGTTGGTAGAAGGGTTTTTCTACTATTCCTTAACTCACCTACACGTCCTGGCCATTCCTCTTCAACTATTTTAAAATGTATCTCTTCGCTACAAAAAAAAAACAAAAAAACGTCTGCATGTGTTAAGTTGAAATTTTACATGCCTGTTTCAAATGTGCTTAAGACAACTTAAATAAAATTTGATTAAAATTTTTCTGTTAAAACGTAAGATATCGGTAAAAAAAGTTTTTCTTTGTTACATAGTTGCTGTTAGTTTTACTAAAAAGTTGTATTTTAAATAAATGTTTTTCTCTTCGAATAGCTGATGATAGAATCTTTTGCCACCCTGAAATTCCAATTTTACATTTAAAGCACATGCAAGTGTTGTACGCGAACTCTTGGACGGATAACGCTGTCCAACGAACTTAGCCTGAGCATTAGTGAAAGGAACATAAATACCAAATTTCAATCAAATCATTCAACTTTTATTCAAGTTATGGTCGTACACTTACACTACACTACTGTGTACCCACTACACTACTGACAGACAGGATGCATATTTTATTGATGCTTACACTTGCTTTAATTAACCCAAGTGCCTGTGAACATCAATGTCCTGTAAATAATTTTAGTGATGATTAAATCAACCAATTTAAGAGAAAAGGATATATTTATGCTTTATTTTTTATGTATAGGCGAACAAGGTCAAGAAGAACTCCTTGAGTTGATCGTGGGTATTCAGAGTAAAAGAATGGATGAGCAGCGTGTCTCCTTACCTGCTCTTCCAGGACTAGCAAGGCCTGATGTTTCCACAGATCCTCCTGAACCATCGACTAATCGACTAGGACCTGATGATGCTTTTCTGGAGATGCTTATGAGGTAATGTGATGCGTTAAACATGCTACTAGTATTTTAAGTGTACATAGAAAACATAGAAAATAACACATATCAACATAGAACATAGGGTTTCATGGAAATCATAGATGTTAGTATCTTTAAAGTCATCAATTTTTAAATGCATGGTTCTACTTTACATAATTGTATGAGAGTAGCCTCAAAAAACAGCATTTTAAATTTATAACATCAGTGTTTAAAAAATTTTTTTTTATACATAATTGATTATATTTAAGGTATAAAAGTGGGATGAAACAGCATTAAAGTTTTTACTCTAAGAGTATCATACGGATTTGTCTTCATGTAATTAAAATCCTCTCAGGTAGTTAAGTACTTTTTATAATTTGGTATTTCTTTGTCTTCAGGTGTCAAAGTGAAAGACTTGAGGACCAGAGATCAGAGCTTCCAGACCCGGTGCCCGGCTTCACTGTACCTGACGAGGATTTTTTCTCTCTTATTATGCGTCTCCAGTCTGGGCGCATGGAGGATCAACGAGCTGCTGTACCTCCCAAAGAGTAAGCTCATATTTGACTCTTTTATGTCGTGGTAGAACATTCTAACATTCTGGCACTTTTGGAGGCTTTTGTTTTGTGAATCAATTATTTTGTAATTTAGAAAAGATGGGACTAGATTGGGGAGAAAATCCGAGTCTTGGTGCCATGTCTGCTGGTCTAACTAGACATGATTTGATCATGGTCACCTTATCCTTCAATGGCATTTATTTGTATGTTATTTTCCATATAATATTTTTAGTTTTTCAGGGTCTTAATTTTTAATTATTCTTCCGATAAGCTCCCATTTTCTCCTTCACTTAGTAAGATAGAAAATGGGTGCAGAGTGGGACGGAGATACTTAAAAATCTTGTTAATTTAAAGTATACATTTTGTTGAAATGTAATTGAAAAATTATTATTCTAATTTGGAATGTCTTTTGTCTTATTTTTAGAGAGAGCAACTGAAAAATGAAATACCTAAGATTCAGTCGTCTCTGTATACAGTATTGGCTTGTATATTCCATGATATCCCGAGCTGTTACTGGGCGTACAAAGATAACTGCCTCATTCCACGCCAGACCTGTCTATTCCAAAGTGATTTAACACGGTTGGATTCGGAGCTCTCCGTGTAAATATTCTACTCCGTTTGAACTTAGTTTTAACGTTTTAACCTTTTATTTAATATTAATTATCGTTTTTCAGTTTAATTTAAAATAATAAATTTTCGATTCATTACTGTAGTAACTCGCACAATGAAATTAAATGGTCGTTTTATCACTGTGATACAGATTATTTCAAAGAAAAAATAAAATAATTAAAAATATTAATATTTACTATAGTTCATATAATAATTATAAAAAATAAAAATATACAAAAGATAAGAAAATGAAAACATTGAAAGTATTAGTCAGAAATAAGGATTTGATTGTTTTAAATATATTATTGTAGCTGTATTTTAAAGTATCAAATATCATATTATGTTATAGTATTAATTAAAGTATAGAGATTTAAAGAATTTTCATATTTTATAATCTCTAGAATAAAGAACATTAATCAATTATCAAGGTGGATTTACATATCGGTTTTGAAAAATGTTGCCAGTTAATACTGCCTACCAGTTAATATGGCGTTCCTTAAGAAGATCATCTTAGCCTCCTTCTCTTTAGATTGTTCAGAAATCTTTATCCAATAATTATATAATTTTATCTTGTGACTAAACCTTAATACAACTGAAAACTTGTTTAAAAATCTTGAATTATTCTTTCTACCTTGATAATTATTCATAAGAGACAGTTATGAAATCTTTAATAAATAGCTAAACATTGTCATTTTAACTGTTAGATTTACCAAAAACAATTCTGTGCTTGAGAGAGCCAGGTTTATAACAGGAGCTTTTGGAACAAAACTATAGCAAATTAAGATTATAAATATTTTTTTATTTAATTATTATTAGTAGCTACTGTTTGTTCTCTTAAAATTCCTTATCTCACTTTTATGTGGTTCTAATCTATTTGCTCCTATTTTTTAACTATGTAATTTATCTATATATTTTGTCTGTGTCTTATTGAAACTTGTTAGATTTAAATGTTATTCGCTGTTGTTAGGGACTCGTTCCCAAACAGATCTTTGCTTGCTATCAAGCTCAGGGTGTAGTGAACTACGTGTAACTCTGTGCCCTCCATATTTACTTATTACATATTCTATGAATTCTGATTAATCTTTTAGCATTTAGTGTATTCGTAGATATTCGTGTATATTTCGGTAACCGGTTAGATATTTGTCCTTTTTATTAATTGCAGAAGAAGAGACCAAAGAATAAGATATTTCAGTCATAAAAATTCAAAACGTCATAAAAGTCAAAACTGATAACTTTTAATGGATAGAAAATTTTTCATATTATGTTAAAACGTCCTATAAAACAGTATAAGTGGCTTATGTCAGGTCAATGGAATCCTATAATATGTCTTTAGAAATTGTTGCTGTTGGACTTGCATTGCTTTGCTTGTTTATCAGTTTGTGACTTAAGTAATTAGATAATAAATTTATTTCTTGGTAAATTAGATGCTTACAGAAAATCTCAATTATGAAACACTCAACTTTTTAGGTTACTACAATCTATATTCTTAACAACTTATATTCTTAATGTTAAATTAATGTATTTGATTCTCATTGAGGTGAATTATTTTTAATAGTTAGTTTTTAATTTCTTAAGGCCCATTTTCCATTTAATCTGAGTTATCTTAAACATATCTCGAACATTTTGAAAACATAAACCTAGTCAAACCTTCTGACTAAGTAGACATTTTCACTACACATTTTGTAGTTGGTTTCTGTGACCAGAGTCTAAAAACCTAGATCTTTTAGAAAAGAGTAGTACAGTAATGGTTTTGAAGTTAAAACCCCATTGTAGAAGTCATTCTTGAGGAAGCTGCTCTGTTCAATATTGTCAAGCGTAAGTGCTTATCAGTTGCATTAAGTTTGTCCCCTTGTTCTAGTTTCCTCCTTGTTGTTATATTTAATCTTATTTTATAATGTGGGTCCATTTAGGGTTAACTTAATAGTTATTTATGCACCTAGGGAGTAAAGTAAGCCATTATTCCCTGAGTGCAAAAGTTAGTTCCAGAGGCGAAGCCAAAGGAACCATGGTCCCTAAATCTTGAGGCGAAGCCGTGGGAATTAGAGTTTTTGATTCCCAAGGTGCAGCCAAGGGAATAACGAGATAATTATCAAGAGGGGAATAATGGCACATTACTCACGAGGTACATACAATATTTTATCTCCAGATGGGAGAAAATACACATTTTTGTCCATTTCAAAGTTTGTATTTATTATTTTAATAAATATCAATAATCATTAGCACTTTTAATAGCATAGATATAAGAGATTCAATATTAAAAACAAATTAGAATTGGAATTAAACTCAAATAGAAGGTTATTTAGATGCAGGTTACAAACAATGATGAAGAAGGTCGAAAAAGCAACGTCGCCAACTTGTTTTCAACAACTTCATTACATTAGCTATTCATTCTTTACTATTTATAAAATAA
>KZ652297.1:189567-207618 GCA_001010745.2 Gerris buenoi
GATATCTTTTTAAATTTTAAAATTATTTTGTTACTATTTGAAACCCTTTATTTTATTTTTGCCCTTCCTGTTTTGGAACTATTTTATGGCATGTTGCCTGCTCGTGGTTTGTATATATATATATGCATATAGATATGTATACAATATTTTTTCCAGGCCTCTCCTGTGAAAAGTTCTATAAAACTGGATTTTTGGCGGTATTATTATGCACTTGGATTATTTAAATGTAAACCTATTTTTTTATATACATAGAGATTTCCAATCACCAATGAGCACTCCTTACTTATTGCTTCTCTGGTGGAACTAACCAATTGAATTTAATGCAAGTTTACAGGAAAGCCATAAAACTGACAAAATTAGCATGCATTTAAAGAAAAACAAAAAAACTTGTTTTTGTGGCTGTAGGATACTCATTCCAACGCTGCTCTGTTTGATATATCAGGGCTTCCGGACCCTTTTAACATGTTTACCTTCATTCCACAAAATTTTGCAGTTATGTTGTGTTCTGCTGCAAGAGTTCTGTAGAACAACAAAAAAAGAATCTTATATGAGAGGATAAGATTGTGTAAATATATTTGTGAAAGAATTATCAATTCAGATTAAAGGTTTTTAAGGGGGCGTTCGAATCACAAACCAGGTCAATCCAGAAGTAACCAGTGTGTCCTGGAAGACCAACCTTAACAACTGACCACGTTTGTAAACCTTTAGTTGATTTAGCGGTCGTGACCACTTCCTCCAACTGAATTCAGAATAGGGTTTGCAAACCATAACATTACCTTCTATGGTAGAAATTCATCATTAAAATTTTAAGTGTTGTCTCTTGTTGCATTTTTTTTTTTCATTCCTTTTAAGTTTAGTTTTGGCTCTCTTTTACTTAGTTACCCACCTTTTACTTTCTCGTATAAGTACAATATTTGCACAAAAATAAATACAATGCATGAAATTCTATTTTGATGAATTTACTTGTTATGAGGTCCCCTGAGTCCAAAAAAGTGGTTTTAAATAAATTTCTTGTCACCTGTCTGTGCAGACACCTGGGCCGATTTTGATGAAATTTAGCATACATGTTCAGAAAAATCGTACCCTGAGAAAGTGTCTGACAATTTTGATTGAAAAATTCTAAAATGTATACCATTCTAACGATAAAATCTAACCTGGAGGATTTGAAACTCTGTTGCTGCGGAGGTAAGTTTTGCTTTTATTTAAAATATTAGTCTAACCTTTTAAAGTTCACTGATCAAAATAATACTACAGAGACTATGAAATAGAGATTTAAAAGCTGACTCTACTCTGTACTGTAGAAAGAACTAGTTTATAGTTGATCAAATATTTCTTTGCTAATGGATCAATCTCTCCTTTTTCAAGTCCTTATTTCCAACATAATAGATCTCGATCAGTCTTTTAAGTTTTTATCACTGATGCATGCTAAGGGCGAGGAGAGTGACTGAATGGTCTACCAACTGATAGATGGCTTGGATATGAGGAGAGAATGACAGGTGACAAAATCCCAACCAGTGCCACCTAATTGCTGAGTCTCTTGGTGTCACAGTATCCTAGTTTCGAGTTACACCGTGTATATTGGGCCTTAGAAATCATTGTTTCACTCAGGGGGTTCATTGTCCCAACAAGAATGGGTGACATTTTTACTATACTCACACAGAATATCATCTGGTAAATTTTGGGCCTTACCTACTCTAAAATTCATGTCTGATAAATGCCACATATCATCCCCGCTCTGGCGAAACTTAGTTTTGTCAATTTTTTTCAGGAAAGCCAGAATTCCCCTCTTGAAATTAAGAAATAATCACAAAATTAAAAACACTGAGATGAGGTTATTTATAGATATAGCCAACCAATTGACTAAAAAGAAAACCCTTTTGTTTGTCAGAAGTGGAAGTTAAGTTCTTTTTTAGATCCTGAAAAATTCACTTAACACAGTTTTGCCAGACGGGAAACAATATCTTTGGGGGAGATCAAATTCTAGCTTAATGTAAATCATGTTTATGTACGCTATCTCCTGTACTATTATTAAAACAATTATGAGGTTGTATACATTACAATATTCATTCAGTATTACTTTTACTTAGAGGTTCTCATCTATGTTTCAATCAGAACCACCATCACTGGCAAAATAAACAAGGGTTGCCTGTTACATAAAAATCAAATCATTTTCAATAGGGGTGGGTAACAAGTGAAGGTGCATCTGAGATATATAATCTATATCAAGCTAATATCAACAACATTGTCGACAATTTATTACGTCTGATTTTAATCTGACGTATTAAATTCTAGGCTATTATAGATTGAAAAAATAACTATTAAAATGTGTAATTGCAAACCCTTGCTAATTTTAATCCCGGTAGCTAAAATACAACAGCAAATTGTTATTCAATATTGTAAATTTAAACTTAAAATATATTCATTAAAAAAAATCTTGAAAAACTTCAATAATGAGGTACTTAATTAATAGAAGGAAGGGTAGTATGAAGAAATAAAAATGAGAACAAATTAAAAAGATGTTATAATAATTAAAAGTATGTATATTAACAAAGCGGGGTGTTTAGTTTATTTCTTCTCTTGTTTCTTAGCCGGTGCTTTGGCTGGTGCCTTAGCAGGGGCTTTCTTTCCTTGTGGCTTCTTGTCCTTGGTAGCACCGGACTTCTTTTCAGCAGCCTTCTTACTCTTCTGCTTCTTAAGATAAAGGTAAGCTGTTGTCCTCATAGCATTCCTTGTAGAGCGAGCCCTCCTCAGCTTGAACCTGTCGAAGTCTGTAAGAGCTGCCCTCTGTAATACAAACATAATCCACTCAATTAACTCATGTTCAAATCAAACTACGTATAATAAAGCATTGCCAATCTATTTGATAGACTAAATAACATAACTAACAGAAGACTTAAGACCAGTAAAAGTGGCTTAGTAGCTCTAGGAAAGTGCTACTCCCTTATAATATCATTAAAGCTAAGCAACATAGGGCGTGGGCACCACTTTGATAGGTGACAAAACAGGACCGTGTTGAATTCCCAGGCCGGGCCCTATCCCTCAATGTCCATCCAGCATTGCTTTAACAAATATGGTGTTCCTCGAATAGAGGAGATAGCACCAGCAGGTTTTAACCAGTAAAACCGGTGGTTTGATAAAACTGGATGACATTATAGTTGTGAAGACATGGTTAACTGGTTACTAGTAGACAATGTCGTTGAAAGTGTTGGTCAACACTTCACTCATAATGTGAAAGGTTAGGTTGTCTTGTATAAAGTATTGCGCTGGTACGAGGTTTGTTCAAGGGACCCCACATACTATTTCTTGGTGGTTTATGTCTTTGGGCGTAAAAGCCCCCCAGAATTAAAAACTTAGCATAGTGTCAAAACAATTTCATAACTTAAGTATTAGTCCAAGAGATAGTGTGCAAAAAAAGTGTCTGGCTAACCTTAATCCAGAAATTTTGTGTAAGTAAATCTTTTGGTGCCTTTAAAGAATATTTGGTTTGGTTGACTAAGTTCATCAGCGGGACATAGTTCGGCGATAGGCATTTGAAAAAAAAAAAAAGAAAACAGTGGAGAGCAGGCAAGTCCCGTCCTTTTTGGTGGACCGAGTGATTTTCATGATCCTGGGTAAGAACTTAGAAAGGAGACCAATAATCAAGTTAATGGTAATTTGTCTCTTAATATGTGACTTCTTTGATTTGGAGTAATATTACTAATTTACATAATTAGTAACTAACTAATTATGTAAAAACTCAATTAAAATAATAATAATTATTATTGTTAATTTTGTACAATATACCTTTTTCTTGTTTTCAATTTTCTTGGCCCATGTGCTTTTAGACCATTTTTCATTGATCTCAGCATCCTTCCAAGACTTCCTGACTATCCTGGTGGGAGCATTGAAAGGGAACTTTATCCTAAACTTGGTAAGGTGAAGCTGGTTTAACCTCATTGGGGCACGTAAAACACCGCTTTCTGGACCATCGACCAAAACCTGTAAAATAAAATATAAATATTAGTTTACTACATATTAAAATTATATTACTTATGACATTATTAAGAAGACAAGCAAATATATTTATTGATAAAATTGACATGAAAGCCAATAGTCCCATGGTGTACTATAAAAATTTATAAAAATCAAATTTCAGTGCTATAAATAGATACTAAGAATCTCTCACTTTTAAGTTAAAACTTTGCCTACTTATATAATTATTAAAAAATAGTTAAAAGACTAATTGAACTAAGTAAAATGGAAATGTATTCTGACAATATAATATATTCATATCAGCTACTACAAAGCGTAGTCTTTGCCAAAAGAGCTTTAGAGTTTAAAGTTTAAAGGGTTGAAAAAATAGCATAGCAAAATTGAAAAAATAGGGTAGGGAGCTAATGATAGATAAGGATTTTAAAATCCTTAATATTTTGTCAACCCACTAAGACTTATTTGGCAAATATGAAATAATAAATTAATTTATAATTTTACAAATTAAACCAAGCCTAAAAGCAACTCAATTAACATTCTTTACTATGTTTAATATATATAAAAAAAAATATTGTATTTTCCCTTATCAATTTGCGGAGGTCATACCACAAACCAACCTACTTGACTTAAAAGCTACAATTTTATTTCTTAGATGTGTTAATGCTCAAGGGAGAACAGAAATATTTACCACTAAATATGATAGATTGTGAGCACTCACAGCAGCTAAAGGGGTTCTTTAATTAGTCTAAGCTACATAAAAAGGATATTAAGCATATAAAGCTTGTATCATTCCAAACAAAATACTTTGTTATCAATTATTGCAGAATAACTGATAACTAGTTGTTTCTTTTAGAAAAGGAAAGGTTCTGGAAGGTTTCAGATAACAATTAAGGGAGAGTTCGGAATCACAACTAGGTTGTCAAACTTAAATACGTGTATTGTTGTAAGTTTCTAAGTAGTATCAAGTTCAATAGTAGTAAAGTTCAAGTAGTATCAATAACAATAATACACTCATAATATGTGGGATGAAGGGCAGTATATTAACAAAATTACTGAGCATTTTGAAGTAAACAATGCTTAACTTTTAAATTATGCCGCCAGAAGAATCCATATCGTACCCCCGAAAACTACCAACGGATTAGGGACGGTGTTTGTCTTTTCAAATGCACCCGCTGTTTCTAATCAACCAGGTTAAGAGATTCTGATCGCATGCTAAGATTACAACTGTTCAATTTCAGTCTGGAGAGGAAAAACTTAAATAATAAACTTAACGAAGTATAAGGACAATAATAACAAATCATAATATGCTATAAATATTTGAAAACTGAAATGGGACGTACAGAGTGAAGTTTTTAGAGCAGTTTTAAGACGTGAAACTCAAAATAAATAAAAAAATCTTAGCTGCTGCTATCATTGCAGTGAGCAATGTGTGGTGAATTCATGATAACTACCAATAATCAGGGCTTAGTTACGTTAATTGGTCAATAAGCTCTCCCACTAACAGTATGGCCCTTATACACAACGCTTCATACAGAGCAGAGATTTACTGAAAAGCTACAAGGGGAGCTTGAGATTTAATACTCAAACATATACGGAGAACACATTTCAACGTCAAATTATGCACATGATGTTCTTGGAAGGGATGCGGCAAAAAATTTACATACCCTGGTCTGGTTGATGACATCGACGATGCTGCATAGCTTGCCCTGGTTAGGTCCGTCTGTGATGTAGGCCACTCGGCCCGTCTCTACGAATCTTTGAAAAGGCTAAAACATAGAAATTATAAAATGAATTAAATATACCCAATCTTCAGGAACATGTGACAGGCAAGTATAACCTGTACACAACTCGTTCTTGAATATAAAAAAATGACTGATAAATGGAATAAGACTAATTTCATAAATAAATCAAGACAAATGAGAATAACTTATATTAATGTTAACATAAACAATTAAATGACTAAATAGGTACATACCATAGTGTTCTAAAACTAATAACTAATATCGTTCCGCAAATACACACAGCAAAGAAAAACAAGGTAGAAACGTGGTTTATATCAGGGTTGTACAAGAGAAGAATCATGGATCTTTAACTAGAATTAAAATTACTCTATATTTTAATTTATTGTTAAATTTTTATTTCTAATTTAATAGAAATTATAACTATTTAAGAATTATTATTTAGTCGATTCATATTCTTAAAATTAAAAATTATTAATCAAATGAAATATTAAAAACACTTTCTATTTGTCGATTCAAAATTTTGAATTTGCAGCAGCTTCAACTGGTTTGCCATATTCCAACGACCAACGGTTTTTAATCTGAAAACGTAACGGACGCCACCTCAACTTTGGACTCTGTTTATTTTATTTTGTTTCGAAGTTATTTTTATGCGACTAAATTTTTAATTAAGATGACATCATTGTTTTAATGCCTTTTATCTAAATTAAATTAATTGGTGTTTTATAATTTAAAACTCGAGAGAAAGTGTCCAAAACAAGAAGTGAATATAACTTGTGACGAATTGAATAACGACATTTGACCATTTCTCATTCTGAGAAAATGTCCGAGATTTTTTGTTGCTCACGTAGTTTTATAAAAATTTGCTCACTTTTAAAAATAATTTGTATTTGTTCATTGTGATTAATTATAACCATTAGTTGTGTGATATTGTAAATTTACATTCGAAGTAAGATAAGGTGGGTAAGTTTTCTTATTCGTTTTAATTGTGTAATTTTTATTAAAGATTTCTTAGCTAAGTTTTAAAACTTTTAAGATTTTTTGTAGGTAAGTACTTGTCCAATATTTTCTTTATAAAAATCTTCCCCATCTCAAGATCAAATACAAACTTATTTCGAGGGTACCATACCCCTCTAGCTCATTAATAGAGTATCATAAGTATTGTTATAGTTCTGAGGATAAAGCTCGTTCAATACAGTCAATTTTATTTTAATTTATACGAATCAAATGTTTTATGTTTACCTCCTAAGGAAACATTAATTTTATTAACACTGCTTAAAACCATGTAATTTTATTTGAGCAATATTTTTTCTACACCAATGGCATACTTATTATCACTCGTAATACAGGTAATCTTTGGGATAATGCTGCATATTGAGGATGGGCTTAGAAAAGTGGGTGGGGCCTTATTCATATGTACCGGTACTGTCTTGACAGGGATGTACAGTTACTAGGTTTCATGAGGTTTGATAGCTATTGGTTTCAAACCGACAATGTTTTCATGAGAAGTTTTTAAAACAGTTTTCAAAACAATTTGGAAAACTATAAACTCCCAGACTAGTTATAGTTATGTTAGCTTATCATATCTCTGCTCATTATACCTGCTGCGCATGTCTCCATTCTCTTTTCAATTCAATACCTGTTTCCATGCTATTTTTTCAATGAAGATTCAATACTGTATTGAACAATTGATAGGTATTTAAAATGTGACCTTGGACTCAAAAAGTTTTGAAATCACCGTTACCATGTGGTTTTGAATACCAAAACTGTTTTAAAATGATTTTGAAAACCCATGTAAACGTAATTATAATCTCACAATTTATAGATCATGATATATCTTGTAAAGCGATTCTTGTCTGTATTGTCTTCTCCGGTTCAACAATAAGGTTTGTTGAACAACAGGCAATTGCCTGTTGACGAATTCGAGAACGGTTCGATGGAACTGGTCTCAGTGAAATTACAGTTAATATTTACTCAGTAATATTACAGTTAGTGTTTACTCTGACAGTGAGAGAAAATCAAAGGGAGAGCCAATGAGAGCTCAATCGCCAAAATCTTGAGCTTTCATTGTTTTTATTTGGTTTTTCCAAGTATTTCCAAGTAAGGTATAGACTAGTTGAGAATTTGCGTCAATAAGGAATGGTTTGTTTAAATCTGATTAGAAAAAAGAAGCCTGTTCGAATGATTAAATAGTAACTCTCTGTTATTTTTATTTTCCCCACCTACTAAATGGTCTGTCCTGTCGGTAGATTTGCGTATGCACACTTATCTTTACGCCTGACATCCACACTATATGTTTGCATTAAAAAGAAGGAAAGAGTAGATATGTTCATAAGATGTACGGTTACTACAGCTCACTGTATGGCCTGTCAGTCTCTCTGCACACCATATGTCACAAGACATCTGCAAAAATATCCATACCTGTCCGGCCATCATCTAGTGTCTAGAGGCCTTTATAGAAAGCTTTTTTGTGAGTTTAAATATTCTATTCTTAAACTCAACATACTTTTTATGATAGCTTTAAAATCTCAAAAAAGCCAGGGAAAAATGTTTTAAAAGTTATAAAATTTGTCAAATTTTCTCTTCTGAATTGCTATATTACGGCCATAGAAATACAGCTATTCAAAAAAAAAAAAANTTATGAAAAATAAAATGATTTATAAACAAATCACAACACTGTGTTATTTGACAGTGGTCTATTTTATTAAAAACTGACTGTACATGGCGACACTAGCGCACTCCTCAGATTTCCATGACTTCTTGGACGACCTCTAGTAGTTCTGTAGTACTGAATTATCTTCCAGTCTTTCCAATGTAATAGGACTTAAAAGTGGTACAATTTAATATATACCGTTTCTAGAGAGGTGTTCATTATAATGGTTCATATTGTATTTTAATACATTTTTTATCATAGATTTTGTTTGTAGATGTAAATTTCTGTTATATTTTGATTTTGTATAGAATCTGAAGATGGTTATTAAGTAAACGTAACCGGTTATTTAATGAAAGACCTAGTTTATTTTTTATGTTTTCCATTTTAAAATTATAAGTAAATATCACATATTGGAGAAGCAAAAAATTAATAATCTGGTGAAGTTCTTGGTCTTCTAGGATTAGGTCTCTGATGATAAAATATTATTTTGCTTTTTTTTTAATTTAGACGAAATGTTGGCGAAAAGAAAAGCTGACACGGAGGGAGGAAATGGTGCGTTGAAGTACCAGCGCACCATGGCTCAGAGACCGGTGGTCTCAAGCACCACTTCAGATTCGAGAAACAAGAACTGCAGGGTTCGAGTTTATGTCAGAGTACGACCTCTAAAATCCACAGAGAATTCCAACAGGTAAGTTAGCCTTACACAATCAATACTTTAAAAGTTAATTTAAATATAACTCTGCAATAATTAATTTAATATTTTTATCGTAAATGTTTTCTCAGTGAGGTGGTGCAAGTGATGGAGGAAGAGCCACGGACAAGTCTGATATTCGACCCCAAGGTGACAGTCGATCAGTTTTACTTCAAAGGAGAAATGCAAAAAATGAGAGATATTAATAAGAAGGTAAAGAAGAACCAGTTGTTTGAATTTGACCAAGTTTTCTCAAATTCTTCTAACAACCAACAGGTTTTTGATGCTACAGCGAAGACCATCATCGGTTCTATCCTAGATGGATACAATTGCTCAGGTAATTCAATACTTACAATGGTTATAATAATATTTAGTAAAATACTAACTTGGCAAAGTCGGAAATTTTTTTTTAACAAATCTTCCTATTAAAATGTTAATGACATAATTTTTTCACTGACATAAAGTGGCACATTTTATTAAAATAGAGTCAAAATAATTCTATTATTTGTTTTTGATTTTTTTGCAGTGTTTGCTTATGGTGCTACTGGGGCTGGAAAGACGTACACTATGCTTGGTAAGGAGGACTCACCAGGTATCGCCTACCTAACCATTAAAGAACTTCTCAGGCACATAGATGCAAACCAAGAAAAACTCAAGACCACCATGTTTGCATCTTATATTGAGGTAAACAGCTATTCAAAAAAAAAAAAAAAAAAATGTACGTAATGTTTATATCTTATTAAAAAATAACCCCTAATGCAAAAAAAGGCCAAAATGTAAAAATTATAAAAAAGGGTTTCCCAGTAATAAAGGGTCTCCCAGGTCAATACTAGATGTATTCCCTCACAGACCATAATCAACAGATAAATCTGTATACTTTGTAACCCTTTTTTCTTCATTCAGACTATTTTTCCCTTATACCTTGTGCTAGTTTTGTTCTTCCTTCTTTTTTTTACAATACACCTCACCAGCCTGACTTTGACTTTTGAAAATTTTTCTTTCAATGTTTTTGTACTAAAGTAAGATTTACTAATTTTTAGTTGACAATATTTTCTCAATTTCACCTCTACATTAAGATTTACTAAAGTTTTGACNTTGTTCTTTAGGCATTTTTAGAAGGGATAGATTAACCAGTTTTTAGTAGCACTGAAACACCTTCTCAAACCCATTTTATTCTTGCTAACAAAAACACTAAATAATTCAGGCAGAAACGAGTAGTATCACAATAGTTCTAATCAACTTGTTTTCTCTTCAAGAAAATTAATTTGATTAATAGTTTTTAATTCTTTTAATATGTATAACACTAAAATATGATAACTAAGTGTAGACACATGGATAGATGGAGTGAATATGATGCAATTTTAGTTTTTTAAAAATAAATTAATATTCATATTTTACGGTTTTTTTAAAAATAAATTTATTAATGTAAACAGAACTTAAAACTAATTAATGTAAACAGTACTTTTTAAACTATTATAAAGGCCTGAAGATGATTTAAGAGGAGGTGAGAAATATGACTAAACCTGGTAGTTGTGTTAATTAATACCCTATAGACCAGTTAAAGTAAAAACAAAAACTAATTAATTATTAACCGATAGATGAATAGTAACACAAGTAAAAAGTGGAAATGGTAGCCCCTATACAATTACTTACACTGAAGATGATATATTTGTCTAAACGTGTATGTTTATTAATCTAAAATTATGGTGACAATATTGTTTTGTTGTACTTTTTACTAACCTCTCTAATCATAATTTTGATTACTAATACTTTTATTTTGAGTGTAAAATAAAAGAATAATAATAATGATATGAAATATTGTGTGAGGAGTCTTGTGTTTTGCTAAAAGAAACAATGTTCATATTTTCTTTCATGTAGACATGTAATGTTGCAAGTTGTCATATTATGGTACCTGCATGGTCAGAAGTCAAGTTGGAAAAAAAAGTAGTTAATTGTTTTTACTCGCATAGATGTAAAAATTGTGTGTATTACATGTAAGATTTTACTGTAATATAATAAGCCGTTGAGCTTATTTTCAACTTAAAAAATTTAATTGCTTATTAACATTTATAAAATTCTTGATTAGGTATATAACGAGGAAGTAAGGGATCTATTGAGTCCTGGTACTAGAAAATTGGAACTGAGGGAGGAGGCTGGAGGAATAACTTGCATCTCTGGTCTTAAATTCGTTACGATAACAGATGCGGATCAGCTGTTCACTCTCCTTGAATCAGGCAACAGGCAGAGAACACAACATCCTACTGACTCTAATGCAGAGTCCTCACGCTCTCATGCTGTCTTTCAGGTAACTAAATATAGAAACACTTTTTCCCTCCTTTAATTATAATCGTTAGTCCTTATCAAATCCAACCTAGTAAACAAAATTATGCAAAACATTTCTTGTTGTTACTTTTTTTTAATGTGAAATTTTCCTATAAATGATAATTAAACTATCTTTTTATTGACTGGTGTATAGGTGGGTGTAAAGATGCAGGAGAAGATAACAAGCAAGATGAAAGCGGCCAAGCTAACTATGATTGATTTGGCTGGGTCAGAAAGAGGCTGTGCCACAGGATATAAGGGTAAACAGTTCAAGGAGGGTCGTGCCATCAACCAGTCACTTCTAGCTCTGGGTAACTCGCTGGGTTCATTCTTAATTTTTTTTTACTTTTAATTAATTATATTTTTATGATTTTTATTTATTATTTAACTAAATAAAAATTTGCTTTCTTTTGTACGCAGGTAACTGTATAAATGCTCTTGCTGATGGTCAGAAATATGTGCCTTATCGAGACAGTAAGTTGACTCGTATCCTGAAAGACTCACTTGGTGGGAACTGTCAAACCATTATGATAGCCAACATATCTCCCTCTCAAACCTCCTTTGACGAAACTTACAACACTCTCAAATATGCAACCAGAGCTCGATCCATTGTTACTACGGTATGCATTTATCTCAATATCTTAATCGATTTTCAATATTTTCAAGTTCCTTTTGAATGTCAGATGTATTGAATTTTGAATGGATACTTTTAATTATGTGATTTTTCTTCGTTGCAGGCCAATCAAAATTTGATGGAGACAAACCTTAGTACAACCCAGTATCGACAGCTTGTCAACGATCTCAAGCTCAAACTATCTAAAACTGAGGTACACACTCTTAATGCTTTTACAATTAAGACAATTTTATTTTTTACTAGTAATTGCAATAAAAGAGTTACAACAACGAGAGTTGAACAACAAACAACAGTAACAGTAGTGGAATAAACAAGTAAGGCGAGCTTCACGTAAGTACGTGAGGCGATAATCGCCGGTTTCTGTATAACTTAGTTAAAATTATAAGTGTAATAGTTGCATATTCTTTTTCTACACTTCAATACTTTTAAATTGATGTATAACATGCCATGGTAACTAAAAACTTTTTTTTAGTCACACGCCATATTGGCCGGGCCGCCATCTTGAAAATATTAAGTGTAGAAACTCCAAAATGCGTCCAGTTCCATCAAACGCCGAGATGCACCTGTGTGCCAAATTTTATGTTTCTAGCTATAGTAGTTTATGAATTGAAACAAGCCAACGGACCAACGACACCAACGGACAGACAGAGCCGTTATATAAGGTTTCTTTTTGTACTTTGTACAGAAACCTAAAATCAAAGAATTAACTGAAGGGTCCAGGGGAAAAAACGTCAATGTCCATTTTTTGTCAATAATAAGATAGAACTGCCATCTAGTGCAGTTTGAGGTAAGCTTTCTATTGAGCTATTGTTAAAGAAGAAGAAATGTTTTATTCCCGATATTTTAACGTATAAAATATTCATATACAGGGGAAGAACTATCAGAGTCCGAGAGCGTGTGGCGAAGAAGTGTTAGAGTCCAAAGCCCTAAGGGGGAGGTATAGGCAAACAACAACACTATCTTATCTTATCTAGCCTTTAATTGTGAATCTTTAATAATGAAAATTCACGATTGATGTTTTACAAAAACATATTTAGCGGACGTTATTATAGTTCGCCTATACAGGGAAACGAGAGGAAGGAAAAAAAGAAGAAGGATGTCGGCAAAAGTGCGCCTCTTAAACTTTTATATTCAGAACCACTTCCTGTTAAGGCAGGAAAATATAAGGATTTGCAGCATTTAAAGCAGTTTCTGGAAAATCCGGAATCGAGGAATTTCTATTCCAACTTAAAACTCGCCAGTGATGGGAGTGATGAAGAGTTCATCGATAATCCACCAATTGACGCCGACGATCTTTGAATTCCCAGACAAAAAACATCAGAGTCCACCTGTTTTTTTATAAATTTGTTATTATTTTATTATATGATTATGAAAATTAAAGTCTAGTTTTTTAATTCGTTCAATAGACATGTTTTAAGCAAAAAAGTATTTTAATATTATTTTTTTACCTGAATCCTACCCCTTTTTACAAATAGTAAAGTTTATTTTCGTATTTACTCAAAACTGGTCTAAATGGACATTGATGGTTTTTCCCCTGGACCCTTCAACTGCATAATAGTATAGACCACAATCTTACAAAATAATTGATGGTGATTCATTAGATTTGTTAACACGTTCACTGCTGGCGCCGCGGATCCGCGTCCAGGAGCAGTTTGCAAATGTGCCACCGACACGGCCCCGCGCTCTAGGTATTAGGCTACAAAAAGCTACATCCCTCAGTGTGGCACTGGTTCTCGGTCTAAACGGTGACACCGGCACCCCGCTAACGACCCCTAAAGCATAATTTTACACTTGGTTTATTTTTTTTTCATTTCGTTTATTTACGTAATTGTTCATGAGTTTTTTTACGCACTTTTACGTGAGTGTTATTGTTTTTTACAAACTATTTTGTGAGTTTTTTTTCGTTTCGTTTTTTACGTGCTTTTTATGAGAGTTTAGTTGTTTGGTTATTTCTTCATTTTTTTTACGTACTTTTTTGTGAGTTATAGTTTTTTACGTACTTTTTTGTGAGTTATAGTTTTTTACGTACTTTTTTGTGAGTTATAGTTTTTTACGTACTTTTTTGTGAGTTATAGTTTTTTACGTACTTTTTTGTGAGTTATAGTTTTTTACGTACTTTTTTGTGAGTTATAGTTTTTTACGTACTTTTTTGTGAGTTATAGTTTTTTACGTACTTTTTTGTGAGTTATAGTTTTTTACGTACTTTTTTGTGAGTTATAGTTTTTTACGTACTTTTTTGTGAGTTATAGTTTTTTACGTACTTTTTTGTGAGTTATAGTTTTTTACGTACTTTTTTGTGAGTTATAGTTTTTTACGTACTTTTTTGTGAGTTATAGTTTTTTACGTACTTTTTTGTGAGTTATAGTTTTTTACGTACTTTTTTGTGAGTTATAGTTTTTTACGTACTTTTTTGTGAGTTATAGTTTTTTACGTACTTTTTTGTGAGTTATAGTTTTTTACGTACTTTTTTGTGAGTTATAGTTTTTTACGTACTTTTTTGTGAGTTATAGTTTTTTACGTACTTTTTTGTGAGTTATAGTTTTTTACGTACTTTTTTGTGAGTTATAGTTTTTTACGTACTTTTTTGTGNACAACTCCTTGAGGACAGGATGCGACGTTCTTGCACACATGTTAGTGAACAG
Organism: Gerris buenoi; assembly: GCA_001010745.2. Lineage (NCBI taxonomy): Eukaryota > Metazoa > Arthropoda > Insecta > Hemiptera > Gerridae > Gerris > Gerris buenoi. Next base: position 204,218 of record KZ652297.1, read on the forward strand.
ACCAAGAAGATCTATAACTGGGCGTATTCATCCTGGGAGTCCAAGGTATATACATTAAGCTGTCTTTTCCTTATCTTCACAGTAGAATTATATTTAATTCTTATAGTCCTGAAAAGGCATCTTTATTTAGCCAAAGCAAACTTACTAATGAATTTATTGAAATCTTATGTATGTTGCAACATTATTTTGTAGGTGGCATTAGCTCTACAAGAAGTTGAGAATCAGCACCGAGGCACCATGATGAAACTGATGGCTAAGAACGAGGAGCTACTGTGTGTGTCGAGGGACGATGTTGTACCATTCTTACTTTCTTGTTATGACCTTCTTAAGGCTTATGGTCATGTCACGGCCTCAATGAAGAGCCAATATGAGGTAACTTTTATTTCTAAAGTCTTCAAATCTTATATTCTAGCACTCTAGTTTAATTTTATGGGACTATGATCACTGATGGAACTATAATCATGTAGAGACTGTACCGATAAACTATAGCGACTTCAGCAACACTTGAGAGTTCTGATTTTAAACGAAGCTAAGTTTACTGTTTTTCTCAAGCGCCATCACTTCTTAGTTGACCTTTAGCCTATAATTAATTTATATATTTTCATTGTTAGGTAAATTCTTCTTTTATTAATTTTTCATTTCATGTTAATTCATTGCCCTACTTTTGCAGTTTGCTTATTATACATGACATTTAACACATTATAGGAGTATAAAAGACAAAATTATTGTAATATGTGCTAATATCTATCATTATTGTGTGTAGGTGGTTGTTAAAAAGTTGCAGAGGGTTAAATATGTGTCTTGGGAAGGTGAAACTGAAGAACAGGAAGTGAGTTTGCCTTCATTTATCTACTATCAACAACTTAGTAAACCTGACAGTGTGGAAAAAAGTGCTTCCAATAACAGCGCAGTCACTGCTGTTCAACGCACAATAGTGCCAGCTGGCGGAGGCCTGGCTAGGCTTAGACATACTACTCCTCAGAAAAATGACAGGAGATTTGTTTCTCCACTTAGGACTCTGCAGCCTACCTCCAAGACAATTATCAGGAGTAAGCCATGTAATTATACAAGAATTATTTACTTTTTAATTTATTCAGATCAACTTCTATTTTCAGGGTATTAAGAAAGAAGTAAAAGCTGTTTACCCCTTTTCATTAGTGGACAAGGTTAAAAGGTTGATTGGACAACCCATTCCCTGGCACCAGGTTTCCCTTGCTCAGGTCTCCTACCACTCGATAGGGAGTTGCATTTACATGGCCCAGCCTGGTTTCATGTAGTCAGTAGTCACAGAAGTTTTAACAAGATTTTTCTTGCTGCAATAGTTGTAAATAACTAATTTAGACAGGGAAATCGGGTCTGGCGAACAGAATTATATTGTTTGTTTGGGGTGAAGTGGTGAGGGCCTGACCCCACTTTTCTACCCTAAATCAGATGGGATCCCTATCTGATCACCCTGTCTGGATAGAAAATAATAAATGCCTGGAGTGTGGTTTATATGACTAAATTTTCAGGCAAAACACCCGACACACACAGCAGGGTCTAAGCACCGGGTCATCCCCCCTTAAAGCACATTAGGATTACATTCTACCAACAGAATTTAATGTGCTGCATGAAATATTTTATTTTAAACTTGCAATTAAAAGCTAAGATTTTTATTGTTACATGTTTAGGTGCTAAATCTCCCAAATCTAAGATAACACAGCAGCTCATCACCAGCTTGAACAAAGAAAATTATATCAGGGAACCTGTTAAGAAACAGCTTTGTAAGTTTATCTACTTTTTTTCTCTTTCTTCATCTTACTTGGTTATTTAAAGCTTTTTGTTCCTGCTTCTAACATTAACTCTTGAATTTATTTCCAGATGCTGACAGCACCAAGGATTTACCTAAGAAGAGAACTCCTTTTAAGTCATCCTCACTCATGAACCTGTAAGTTGGTTGTTTGATTTAGATTTTTTACTTTCCACCATTGATTTTATTTGATTTATTGTATTCCATGTATACTTCAAATGTTTGTTAATATGATACAAAAAATATAATTATTCATATTTAGCTAGAGTGTAATTTTGTGCTCACGTTTGGATATTGTGACGTGAAGTCAAGGCAAATTAAGCAAAAGAAAGGCTGGCAGTGAACGTGTTAAAACTAGTGTATGTATTGTGTGTTTTACACAACATTTTCTGATGAAGCTATAGTCTTAATAGATTCATTGTGACTTATAATCATTTAATTATTCACAAAATTTGTCTTTCTGCATTGCTTGGCAGGCTGAGATGATTGAAGTAAGCACATGGTCTGGTGAACTGGAGCTGGTGATGGAAGAGAGGCTGAAACTCTACTCAGATGTAATGGCTCTTGAAAGCCAGAAGAAGATCACCGAATGGAGGATCAGCAAGGCCCTTGCATCTCAGAACCTCGTACAGCCAGACAACCACTGTGAGGTAACTAAATTTTCATGGCATCTTATTATTAAATACTTCATAATAGAGTTATTTTTTTGGTTTCCATTTTATTTTAATAAAGTTAAGTGTTGAACTTATGAATTATAGTCAGCTTCACCTAATTATCTGAGAGGTTTATGCATATATAAACTATATTAAAGGGTAGCCATAGCCAATATCAGTGTGAATAAGTGTATCCCCTCTTTCGGGCAGTTAAACTAAATATTTTTGAGTGTGTACTTTGGTTGAAGAAAGTCTACCACCTTAAGTTTCTTACCGTGTTTACCCCTTGAGTATAAATAATAACATGATTCTTTCTTTGCAGAGGCTTTCATGCAGCATGGATCAGTGGCGGAAGCGGGTGGAAGTACTTAAATCTAGGATTGATGAATTGGGGCCTAAGATAAAACAAAACAAAATTGAAGGACAACTCCTTGAGGACAGGATGCGACGTTCTTGCACACATGTTAGTGAACAGACCAAGAAGATCTATAACTGGGCGTATTCATCCTGGGAGTCCAAGGTATATACATTAAGCTGTCTTTTCCTTATCTTCACAGTAGAATTATATTTAATTCTTATAGTCCTGAAAAGGCATCTTTATTTAGCCAAAGCAAACTTACTAATGAATTTATTGAAATCTTATGTATGTTGCAACATTATTTTGTAGGTGGCATTAGCTCTACAAGAAGTTGAGAATCAGCACCGAGGCACCATGATGAAACTGATGGCTAAGAACGAGGAGCTACTGTGTGTGTCGAGGGACGATGTTGTACCATTCTTACTTTCTTGTTATGACCTTCTTAAGGCTTATGGTCATGTCACGGCCTCAATGAAGAGCCAATATGAGGTAACTTTTATATCTAAAGTCTTCAAATCTTATATTCTAGCACTCTAGTTTAATTTTATGGGACTATGATCACTGATGGAACTATAATCATGTAGAGACTGTACCGATAAAC